>PVLC010008701.1:0-57208 GCA_004027655.1 Graphiurus murinus | reverse complement strand
TTTTTTTTTTTTTTTTGCGGTACTGGGGATTGAACTCAGGGGCATTCTACCTCCGAGCTACACCCCCAGCCCTATTTTTTATTCTTTATTTTGAAACAGGGTCTCACTAAGTTGCGGAGTGCCTCACTAGGTAGCTGAGGCTGGCCGTGAACCTGGATCCTCCGGTCTCAGCCTCCCGAATGCTGGGATTACAAGCGTGTGCCACCACGCCCGGCTATGTTTTTGCTTTTTGAAACAGGGTCTTGCTAGGTTGCTGAGAGTCTCACTAAGTTGCCGAGGCTGGTCTCTAACCTGCGATCCTCCTGTCTCAGCCTCCTAAGCACTGGGATTACAGGTGTGCACCACCACACCCAGCTATGACACTATATTTCTATGTAACCATCCTTCATACTTGGAGATGCTTCTGGAAGACAAAATGGGGCTCTGTGGAGCGTTAACAGTAGCCAGTGGCCGGGTAAGGAAGTGGATAGCCTCATATGGCCTAAATACCATCTTTTGAATGCAGCTGGGAGTTCTGCTGCATTAAATTGCTGTATTGTCTGTGACTACACACTGAAACGCGGGGCCGGCTGTGCTTTGGTAGTCTGGTCATTTGAAACTCTGAAACGGGTTTTGGTATTTTGTAACCCATTGGGGGAACTTCGCTATTGTAAATGGAGACAAAGTTTTAGTGACAATGGTTTGTACACAAAATTAGAAAAAGTAACTAACTATCCAGAAAATGGAGAAGATGTTGAAAAGGTTTAGATTAATTATTTCCTAAGAGCTAGAAACTGTATGGAGGTCTTTAGGCAGCAGATTCAGCAGAGACTCAGGGTATACATGTGAACAAGAATATATATATATTTTGGTACTGGGGTTGGAACCCAGGGGCATTCTACTTCTGAGCTACACCCCCAGCCCTGTTTTATTTTTATTTTGAAACAGGGTCTCACTAGATTGATGAGTCTCACTACTTGCTGAGGCTGTCCTCGAACCTATGATTCTCCTGTCTCAGCCTCCCAAGTACTGGGATTACAAGTGTGCACCACCACACGCCTGGCTCATAAAATGTGTAGTTAATGAAAAGTGAGCAAAATGAAAATGCCAAACTGTCTTTGTCCACTTGCCTTCTTGAATTCATCGACAGCAAAGCAATATAAATGTCTTCGTGCAGGTTCGAGGCAAGCCTCAGCAATGTACGAGGCTCTCAGCAACCTAGGGAGAGCCTGTTTCAAAGTAAAAATAAAACAGGGCTGGGAGTGTAGCTTGGAGGTAGAATGCCCCTGGGTTCAATGTTCAGTACCACAGAAAGAAAGAAAGAAAGAAAGAAGGAAGGAAGGAAGGAAGGAAGGAAGGAAGGGAGGAAGGGAGGGAGGGAGGGAGGGAGGGAGGGGAAAAGAAATGCCTTTGCGGTTTTTTGTTTGTTTGTTTGTTTTTTTGCGGTACTGGGGATTGAACTCAGGGGTATTCTACCTTCGAGCTACACCCTCAGCCCCGATTTTATTTATTTGGAAACAGGGTCTCACTAAGTCACAGAAGTTCTCCTAAATTGCTAAGCTGGCTTCAAACCTGTGATCCTCCTGGATCAGCCTCCCAAGTACTCCGTGCTGTTTTAAGCACTCCGTGCTGGCAGAAGAGTGTTAGTAAACACATTCACACTCCAACCCGCCAACCCGCCCCCGCCAGCGCCCCTAAGGAGCCATTTCTGCTGCTGGAGAAAACTACTCTTGTTCCTCATTCTCTTCCCTCCTGCAAGAGGTGAGCAACCTGGAGAGGCGGCCCATTTGCGCTCTCTTTGCATCCTGTTCATTTCTTTTCTGACTGTAAGCCTATTCTCCATGTTACTATCACATGATTAAGGGGTGTCCAGCAGGCTTTGTTGTTTTGTTTCTGCTGGGCGTGGAACCCGGGACCTTGCATGCGACACACCGGGCAACCACTTCACCACAGAGCCACACCCCAGCCGTGCACCGTGGTTTTGATGAGCTTCATGCAGCTTTCTGTGTTCAGATTCACATTGTAAAAACTTTAGGGGTCCCAGTATTTAAGAGGCTGAGATGGGAGGATCGCAGGTTCATAGATTCATGGCCAGCCTCAGCTACTTAGTGAAGCCCTCCGCAACTTAGTGAGACCCCATTTCAAAATAAAGAATTAAAGCTGGGCATGATGGCACACGCTTGTAATCCCAGTACTTGGGAGGCTGAGACAGGAGGATCACAGGTTCACCACCAGCCTCAGCTACTTAGTGAGGCCTTCCACAACTTAGTGATACCCTGTTTCAAAATAAAGAATACAAAATAGGGCTGGGTGTGTAGCTCAGAGATAGAATACCCCTGGCTTCCATCTCCAGTACTGCAAAAAGAAAGAAAGGAAGGGAGGAAGGAAGGAAGGAAGGAAGGAAGGAAGAAAAAAGTAGGTCTGGGGGTGTAGCTCAGAGGTAGAATGCCTCTGGGTTCAATCCCCAGTAATGAAAAAAACCAAACCAAACCAAAACACACACATACAAAACAAAAAACATTAGGGATATAAGTACTTTGTGTGAGTTCCATTAGATTTTTTTTTTTTTTTTTTAAGTGCTGGGGATGGAACCCAGGGGCATTCTACCTCTGAGCTACACCCCTAGCCCTATTTTTATTCTTTATTTTGAAACAGGGTCTCACTACGTTGCAGAGGGCCTCACTAAGTAGCTAAGGCTAGCTGTGAACCTGTGATCCTCCTGTCTCAGCCTCCCAAGTACTGGGATTACATCTACTGCTGAGCTATAACCTAAGCTCTGTTTTAGTTTTCATTTTGAAACATCAATAACCTAGCGAGGCCCTGTTTCAAAACAGAAAAATAAAAGGACTGGGCTCAATCCTGCGGTCCTCCTGTTGCAGCCTCTCAAGTACTGCGAGATAGATGTGCACCACCATGCCTGGCCAAAGCACATGTTCTTATTTTTTGTTCTTTTACAAAGGAAGGGATCTGAGCTTTAGAGAAATTAAATGATTTGTTTAAATTCATTCAGCAGTTAGTTGAGTGATAGAGCCAAGATTCCAATCCAGGTTCTGACAGAAGGAAAAAAAAAAAGAAGAAATAGTGCTCTTGGTCACCACTCTGCTTGCTGGATTCGACATTCAGCAACAGTCTAAACATAGCTTGAAAGGAAGACGCGGAAGGCGGAAGCATCAACTCCATGCGCGAAGCTCATCAAAACCCCGGTGCACAGGCTGGGGTGGAGGCGTGTGCAAGCCCAGCAGCGCAAAAACAAAACAAAACAACAAACCCTGCTGTATGACCCTTAACAGGGGCATTGGTCTGGCCAACTCAGCTTAGTTTCTAAAAATCAGCAAAGCCAGGTGTGGTAGCACACACCTGTAATCCCAGTATGTGAGATGCTGAGTCAGGAGGATCACAGGTTTGAGACCACCCTCAGCAACTTAGTAAAAGACCCTGTTTCAAAATAAAATAGGTACAGAAGACAGTATCTGCATCCTGGAAGCAGCCCTGAGCTTGCTTAGTCCTTCTTAATCAAAAGTCCCTTGGTTCCCACAAAGGTAACCCCTATCCTTCTCTCTCTCTCTCTCTTTGTGTGGTACTGGGGATTGAACCCAGGGACATTCTATCTTTGAGCAATACCTCCCTTTTTTTGAAACAGGGTATTGCTAGTTTGCTGAGTCTTGCTATGTTGCTGAGGCTGTCCTCTAACCTGCAATCCTCCTGTCTCAGCCTCCCAACTACTGGGATTACAGGTGTGCACCCAAATGCCTGGCCTATCCTTACTTTTATTAAATAGTTTTCTTGCTTTCCTACCTTTGCATGCATCTCTAAACAAGGCAGCCTATTAAGACAGTGTAAAGCCAGGCATGGTGGTGCACACCTATAACCTCAGTACCTTGGAGGCTGAGACAGGAGGAACACAGCCTCAGCAACTTGGTGAGACTCTCGGCAATTTGCAGGACCCTGTTTCCAAATAAAAAATAAAGTAGGGCTGGGCATGTAGCTTGGAGGTAGAATGCCCCTGGGTTCAATCCCCAGCATCACACACACACACACACACACACACACACACACACACACACACAGAAGAAATACTCAGATCACAGCCAGATAGTGTTGTTGGACAATGTGAACTTCCTGTGGGAAGTACTTCTCTTGCTCTAAATGAATTAAATAGAACACACATTTTCTTCAAACCATTGAACTTGGCAATAGTTAACTCATTAAGGACAATCACAATGACATTCTTCAGGTCTATTTTGTTTTGCTACATGTTTCATTAATCAGAAAGAAGACCAAACAAAAATCCCATCAGCCTTCAACCAGTTAACAAAAGATGCAGCAGGAAATTTTTGCTTTGGGCTAAGATATGTTTCTGTCTTGAAAGTCCAGTACATTTATGTCTTGCAGAATATGTATTTTTATATCAGTGTATGTTTTCATGAAACGTCTACTTTCCTAGTTCCTGGAATAATTTGTGCAAGCATTTGCTAAGCTTTTAATTATTTTGTGGTAAATACAAACATTTCCAAGCATAAATAAAGCTGTATTAACATTAAAAACTAGTTGCAAGCCGGGTGTGGTGGTGCACAAGCTTGTAATCCCAGTACTTGGGAGGTTGAGATAGGAGGATCCAGGTTTGTGGCCAGTCTCAGCTACTAGTGAGGTCCTCTGCAACTCAGTGAGACCCTGTTTCAAAATAAAGAATAAAAATAGGACTGGGGGTGTAGCTCGGAGATAGAATGCCCCTGGGTTCAATCCCCAGTACCAAAAACAAAACAAACAAACAAACAAAAAACTAAACTAGTTGCAGTCACATGTGGATAAGAAGATTGTGTGTAGAAAAAAATGGGGGGGCTGGGCACTGTGGCGCATGCCTGTAATCCGAGTACTTGGGAGGCTGAGACAAGGATTGCAGGTTCGAAGCCAGCCTCAGCACAGCCCTTTTTCTTTCAAAACAGGCTCTCCCTAGGTTGGTAAGAGTTGCGCTATTGCTGAGGCTGTCTTCCAACTGGTGATACTCCTGAAAGTCCAACACGTTTATATCTTGCAGAATATTTATTTTGACATTGGCCTCCCAAGTTCTGGGACTTCAAGTGTGCCCCATCACACCTGTTCAGCTTTGCCATTTCTATGAAGTGTGCAATGAGCAAATAAAGATGTCTAATACAGCTCTCCCACAAAACTAAAAACCTAGTGTCCAGGATGAAAAAAGTAATCAGTATAACTTTCATACTCTCGACTCATATGTATACTAAAAGTTTTACTTTCTTTATTTGGTGCTGGAGATTGAATCCAGGGCCTCAGACCTCTAAGCACATGCCACCACTGAGCGGCACCCTCAGCCAAAATGTTTTATTTAGCCGGGCATGGTGGCACATGCTTGTAATCCCGGTACTTGTGAGGCTGAGACAGGAGGATCGAAGGTTTGTGGCCAGCTTCAACCACTTAGTGAGGCTCTCTGCAACTTAGTGAGACCCTATTTCAAAATCAAGAATAAAAAATCGGGCTGGGGGTATAGCTTGGAGATAGACTGCCCCTGGGTTCAATACCCAGTACTGAAAAAAAGAAAGTTATATTTAAATGAAATGAAGAAGGTGGGCATGGTGATGCATGCCTGTAATGCCAGTACTTGGGAGGCTGAGACAGGAGGATTGCAGGTTCGAGACCAGCCTCAGCAACTTAGTGAGACTCTGTTTCCAAATAAAAATAAAATAGGACTGGGGAGTATAGCTTGGAGGTAGAATACCCGTGGGTTCAATCCCCAGCACCACAAAAAAAAAAAAAAAAAAAAAAAAAAAAAAAAAAAAAAAAAAAAAAAAAAGGAAATGAAGAGTAAACTGTCTAGCTGTTCATCTAAAAAATATCTAATTTCGATGTCCTCCACCAGCCTGTACACATGGAGTAACAGTTACTTTAGACTTTTTAGGCTATAACTAATGCAAGATTCTCAGAGAAATAGTTTCCTCGCAGCAATGACTGATACCATTGTGGAGAGAGGGGTTTATTCAGGACATTATCTATTTCACTCTTTAGCAAGGTAACTCATCTACTTTTTCAACTTCAACTTCTAAAGAAAACTGCTATGATCTAGAGAGATTGGCCATAAAACTCTTTGTATTGAAAACTTAGCCAGCATGCCTCCAGTGAACTCCATTCATTAGCATTCTCAGTGGCCAGGGCTCCCTATCTCGCTGTTCATATTATACTTTAATTTGGTTAGTAGGTTTTTGTTTCATCATCCTATTGAGAGGGGGGACAAAGGCGGTTTAGGTGACACAGTAGAGTAATGCACTATATTTTATCTCTGACAAAAAGCTCAACAAAGCCAGAATACTCTAATCCCCTCTGATTTTCTTCAGGACGTTGGGAACTACACATCAGTCGGAGGATACAGATCCTCGCTGCGCTGAACGGCAGACACCTTCAGAACAGAAACACCTGTCGGCCATGGAAAGCACACTTTGCCAGCTATGCCTGACCCGGAAGGTAGATCGCCACACCAGAAGGGAGGCCCAGTTTCCTGTGTGTTTCTTAAATACTATCACTTCCAACAAAATCACCCACCAGGAATATTCTTTTTTCCTGACTTGAGTAATCTCTTTATAAAGTATGGATGCTATTCAAATGATAGAGCTGGGGTAAATGAAAACAGGTCCCAGTTCTACTTGCAACTGGAAAACTTCTAACCCTCCAAAAGGAAATACTTCTCATTCCACTGCATTTGATTTTCAGTTACAGTAGTTCTTCACGTTGCTACTGTTTGTGATTCCCTTCTCCTTCACAAGACAAACTCAGCTGGGCAGGGTAGCCTACGCCTGTGCATACCTGTAATCCCAGTACTTGGGAGGCTGAGACAGGAGGATCACAGGTTCCCAGTCAGCCTCAGCAACCTAGTGGGACCCTGTTTCAAAATAAAAAGGGCTGGGGGTGTAGCTTAGAAGTAGAATGCTCCTGGGTTCAATCCCCAATACTGGAAAAAAAAAAAAGTTGACAACCCCCTTTTTTTTTTTCCTTATAAAAAAGGGCTCCCAGCCAGGTGTGGTGGCACACGCTTGTAATCCCAGCATTTGGGAGGCTGAGACCAGAGGATTCGGGTTCAAGGCCAGCCTCTGCTACCTAGTGAGGCACTCCGCAACTTAGTAAGACCCTGTTTCAAAATAAAGAATAAATAATAGGGCTGGGGGTATAGCTCGGAGGTAGAATGGCCCTGAGTTCAATCCCCAGTTCTGCCAAAAAAAAAAAAAAAAAAAGGGCTCCCTACAATTTTTCTTCTGATTAAGTCCTTCTCCCCAATGTATTCCTCTCCTCTTTCGACCAATAGAGGCCTTTTTTCCCCCGTGTTGTTGGTCTTCATTTAAGGAATGTAAATTTGTTTCCATTCTCTTATAATGTTTATGGTATTAGTAAGTTGCTTTTTCTTCAATATTACTTTTGGGAGAATGACTACCATCAACTTTCTAACTTCCCTTTGTATCGCAGATGTTTTATTTTTGCACCCACAATTCTTTTTGCAGCTTCTTGAACTCTCTGTGGCTGGTGTCATGGACAGCCATGCAGTAGAGACGGAGACCACCACTTCATTTCACACAGGCCACTGAACAGTCCTAAGATGGTGACAACTTTTGGTCTCTGGTGACCTGGACTGGATTCGACTCGCTGACCTAGAGGTGAAAGGCTCTGTATTCCATTACTAATCCCTTGAGCCATCCAGCCCCCTGAAAATGATTCTTTGGTTTTATTATTGCAAAGACCATTTATAAAATCATGAACTGGATTTAGGAAAGCAACCATGAAATAGCAAGGGACAACAAACTGATTGAAATTCCTTAAATGTACGGTGGGCTGAAGTCTCTCAGACAGGAGGATTGGGGGAAAAGTTATATATAGGCACCTCCATTCTTATTTCAGTAGCATGACCTGCTCACTTAAACGTGGCAACTTCAGACCCGCTGACCATGCCTCAAGGAACTAAATCCTAAATAAAGAAAATGGAAAAGCAAACTATGAAATAGCCAATAATCTTTATTTTGTACGTCCCCCACCCCTCATCCCTCTCCAAAAAGCACTAATGGGTATATTTGTGCATGTGAAAATATTGTATAAAGTATTTTGAATGATTTCAAATTAATAAAACAAAAAACACATATCTCAACATAGATGTTTTTTCTTTTCTTTTTTTTTTTTTGAACGGATAGAAAAATTCTGGCTTCTAGAACAAGGAGGGTAATGATATCCTGCACTCTTAAAAGGTCCACTCTAATTCCACTGATTTGCAATTTAACATTCATGGCAGAACACCGCATTTCTGTAATCACATAATATGTTTTAAAATATGACTAATTCACATACCAGTATCAATTGACTTGGCAATTAAAAAAAAAAAATCACATTTTGTATTAACATATTTGTATTAGGTTCAAAGCCCATTCATGGTATCCAATACATGGGCCCAAATTGGGATTATTTCAAAATCAAGTAAAAGTCCATATTTATTCCAAAGTTGCTAAAATATGCTAATAAAGTTAAATTTGATGTTTTTACATTAAAAATAAAATATTTGGTTTACCTTTCAGATATCTATAACATATAATAAATAGTGGGCAGTATAGTAATATAATAAAGTTTTGAGATACCCTGAAATTTGATGAGTTTTCTTTAAAAAAATTCATAATATACTTCATTTCAGCCTTAAAGCACAATATCATCAATGAACAAATTTGTAGAAATAAAACAATATAAACACAAAATGCTACAGTATATGGTTTTTTGTTTTGTTTTTTTTTTTTTTACTTCTGTGAAACCTACGTGTCCTTTTAGTAAAAGTCAGAGAAACTTACAGAAACAAAACAGATAACAAACAAAACCATTTCAAATCATAAACTCTAGACTTCACTCGCCTTGTTTTCCTTCCAACTGCTCGGCTGCGTTTCCCCAGTGTGTCGGGACTGTACAGGTTCATTCAGCTCAAGGTAAATTACTCTCAACTATGGCTCTTTTTTTTCTAGTCTTCTTTGCTTATGTACAGCAGTAATTACAGACATGGCTGAAATCACAGTGGATTTCAGGGAAAGCCAGAATTAAACACGATAAAAATTTTAAAAATAACTACTTCATAAATATTTATTATTTACATTAGGCGAATTTTCTTTTTAGTATGAAGAGTTTTTATACAAGTTGATGAAATGTACAAGCAGTGAGAAGAGACTCCAGCAGTTTAAAGAAGGGCAAAATTAGAACGCAACAAAGCTATAAAATACGGCAAACAAAAATAATTTGCACAGAAGCAAACAGGACATGATAGAAACCTTTTCTTAAAAAATATAAGGTATTTCACAAAAGCCTGAACATTTTACATGTTAGTACTAAAAACGGGGTGGGGGGAGATTCATATATTCTCATCACAAAAATATTTACCAATACTCCAACTGGAGTTTTCTTTTCTGTTATTATGATTATCTTACTATCGAGGGAAGGGGGTTGAAAACTGTATACAGACTAATGATATCGTCCTTAAGTTACAGTCAAGGCAGTTTACACATTATCTTCTCATCTAATACCTTAATGCAAAGGCCCTGGAGAGAGTAAAGGAGTCGTATCAGGAATACTTGTCACTGGTAATAGAAAAGGAGGCGGGCCGGCCCAGGCCACGCCCCACGGAGCTTTGCTGGCACCTGACCACGGCGCTGGCGCGTGCGCAGTGCTGCACAAGGGCGTCCAGAGGCGGTATCCGTGGAACCAGCAGCTCCCTCCAGAGGTGCGGGGAGAAGCCCGCCCTGCGCTCCAGCCCGGGACAGCGGACGTCAGTGCGCTCGGTGCTTCCTCTTCTTGTGCTTCTTATCTTTCTTCTTGTTGGCACACTTGGGGCAGAACCACTGCATTTCTTCTGGGGGTGCAGCCATTATTCCAACACAGGGCCTATGCGTTAAAATGCAAATTATTTTCCATTATAAATATAAAATATATTTTATACACTGTGGTACTGGTGATTGAACCCAGGGGCATTCTACCTCCGAGCTACACCCCCAGCCCTATTTTTTATTTTGAAACAGGATCTCACTAAGTTACGGAGGGCCTAAGTAGCTGAGGTTGGCTGCTGGGATACTCTTGTCAGCATTCCAAGGACTAAGATTACAAGTGTGCACCACCACACCCAGCTTTGAAATAATTTTTGAAGTCTATGATACATTTACCAGAAACCAAAGTCAAAGGGCTGTAATTTTTGTAGCACTGTTGCTGGACATCTGGATTACCGTATTACTAATGCCTCTTTTAATAGACTCCATTGGAGAAGTTAGTATACTCACACCCCGCCCCTACATTTTGGTATTAGGGATTAAAAACAAGGGCATTCTGCTTCTGAACTATAACCCCAGTTTTTTTGTTTTTATTAAAAAACAAAAACAAAAAACTTCTTTTATTCTTGGTGGTAGGAGGGATTGAACTCTGGGGTCTTCTACCCTGGGTATACCGCCAGCCCTATTTTTTTAAAATTTGGAAACAGGGTCTTACTAAGTTGCTGAAGCTGGCTTTGAACCTGCAATCCTTCTGTCTCAGTCTTCAAGTACTAGGATTACAGGTATGCATCACCACACCTGGCTATTTTTAAAAATTTGAAACAGGGTCTTGATAAATTGCTGATGGTCTTAGTAAGTTGATGAAGTTGGCCTCAAACCTGCAGTCCTCCTGTCTCAGCCTCGCAAGTACTAGGATTACAGGCATGTGCCACCATGCCCCTCTCCCTTAGTTCATCCTTTCAGCCAAGTGTGGTGAACTTCACAATGAGTTTATTTTTATCTTATAGATATCATATATCCTAACTGGACAGATTTTTTTTGTGTGGTACTGGGGATTGAACTCAGGGGCATTCTACCTCTGAGCTACACCTCAAGTCCCATTTTCTATTCTTTATTTTGAAACAGGGTCTCACTAAGTTGTGGAGTGCCTCACTAGGTAGCTGAGGCTGGCTGCGAACCCGGATCCTCCCGTCTCAGCCTCCCAAATGCTGGGATTACAAGCGTGCGCCACCACGCCCGGCTTGGACAGATATCTTTTTAAATCTGACATTTTAAAGAAAAATAAGAAGATTGGCTCTGTTTTGGTCAAGCTTCTTCAGTTTTGGGGAATTGTTGAAAGAGGTTTAAAAAACGACAAGCTGCCGGGCGTGGTGGTGCACGCTTGTAATCCCAGCATTCGGGAGGCTGAGACTGGAGGATCCGGGTTCGCGGCCAGCCTCAGCTACCTAGTGAGGCCCTCCACAACTTAGTGAGACTCGGTTTCATAATAAAGAATAAAAAATAGGGCTGGGGGTATAGCTTGGAGGTAGAATGCCCCTGAGTTCGATCCCCAGTACCGCAACAACAACAACAACAACAAAAACGACAAGCTGTCTGTATTTCTGGACTCTCTACCATGTTTATAAAGGGGTCACTTCTTAATGGTACTGTCAAGCACTGCAGCTCTTATACAACATTCTGGAGAGGAAGGAAAGGCAGACGCCCATGCTGCCTCTGTTGTTTTTTACAGCACTGGGGACTGAGCCCGGGGTGCTCTATCACTGAGCCTCCTACACTCCCAGCCCTTTTGACTTATTTTGATATAAGGTCTTGCTAAGTTGCCCAGGCTGGCATCGAACCTGCAATTCTCAAGCCTTAGCTTCCTGAATCTCTGGGATTGCAGGTGTCTGTTACGGTGCCCAGTTCCTCTCGTTTATTTTTATAGGAAGAACAGGTAGGCTAAGGGAACTATTCAGAATTCAGGCCACATAACGCCAGCACAAAGCCTCTCAGTTCTCGAGGTGACGCTCCCTTCGTGGGCTCCGTGGTTTCACTCCGCACCCCCTCCTTGGGCAGCAGCCACGCCGGTGTAGACACAGCCGCTCTGCACAACCCCTCCTCACAGCGCCACTCACCAGTGGTACCAGTCGTCACAGTCGTCGCAGCCGATCATCGGGCTCCCGTCGTCAGGCTTGTTACAGCCCGGGCAGATCCAGATCTGATTGCCCCACTCGTCACGGATCTGCCGGGGAAGGAGCCCCGCAGAGAGGGGGTGGGGAGGGGAGAACCAGAGTCATTACTTTATACTGTACCCCAATAAACCGACAAATTAAGGTAAAAAACAGTAGATTAGCACTTTATTAAAGCCATGAGCACAGTCATCACTGTTCTGGAATCACGTGCTCAATGAATATTCTACACTCTGTTTTATAAGTCATAAAAATCAAAGCATTTTATAACCATCTCTGTGAGCAATATGATAATGTGACCTATAATCTGCTTCATCTAAAAAATCCCATAACCACATAAATTCCTAATGATCAGGGTCTTTACGGCAGTAATAATTGGTATTTTTGAAAGCTACAGAGCTCATCGATGTGCAGCTTCCTCAATCACACTTGAAGGCATGGAATTAATATACACAGCCGAATGTGCATGTATCCCTTATTACTTATTAGCTAAACCCTTCTCCTGAACTAGCTGATAAGATCAAGGATATAAAAGAGTGGTTACTAAGTAACTTTCCATTCCCTTTATGACATTTTTTAGAAAAGTACAATCAACTAAAGGGCAAATGAAACAAGCGGTTCAGGAGGCCAAGGAGCTGCACACTGAAACCCTAATCGACTGTGAACACTGCGCGCCCTGGAGTCCACTAACTTAGCAGTCCTAATTGTATGGCATCCTCAGACTTCATATTATCAAAATCAATCTGGAAGAAATAATTCTGTGATATGTGCACTGAAAGACAGCAATAAGCAAAAACTAATTTCTTCTACTTTTTTTTTTTTTGGTACTGGAGGGTGAGCCCATGGGGATTTTACCTCTGAGCTACACTCACAGCCCTTTTTCTTTTGAGACACATTCTCTAGAAGTTGCCCAGGCTGGGTTTGAACCGAGAACCTCCTGTCTCAGCTTCCCCAGTGGTGGGATTATAGATGTGCACCATGCTGCCTGAATCAAAAGCTCATTTTTAAAAGTTTTCCCAGTAAGACAGCACATAACTACATCCAGTTTATTTTGCAAGGTATGGACTCTTCCTATACTTTTATGTACAGTAGTGACTAGAGGTGCAAAAGAGAAATGCCTTCTTTGTGTGACATGGGTGCTTTTGAGGTATATATGTTTCATTCTATGGATGGACTTATTTAAGGCCTGCTACTTTAGAAAAAAATCTCTACAAAAGGCAAATTACGTTGATAAGAAAACTTTCTAAAGAAACCTGAAGACAGCTACCCGCTGCCCCAACTCCCTCTAATCTCAGGAGATACTGTAACAAGGGTAGAGATCCAGAAGGCCCCACACCAGCTGTCTCCGGCTCAGCTAGGCCAGCATCGTTAGCCTTGAAGCCATGGTGCACGGCCAGCCCTGCTGCGGGGTGACCTTTCTAGAAATTAGCAAGTCGTGACTCTACTACATAAGAAATTTGCCAGAGCAGCCATATTATCACCTAATGCTTCAGTTTACTAAGTTCTATCTTCATCAAATTGCCTTTGGTTAGGTTAAGAACAAGGAATCTAGACTTACGGGAATTCAGGTGGCAATACCATACTGTTAGGCAGTGACAAAAGTTGTCCAAAGTGTACATTCTATCCTCTGTCTACAAAGTGTCTCTGGGAATGAGAAGACTTTTCACTCATTGTCTATTCCAGTCACACCCATTTCCATGGAGTTGATTCAAACTCCAAAACTACTGGAGAGCTACTTTTTTTTTTTTTGTACTAGAGATTGAACCCAGGGGCATTCTACCTCTGAGCTATACTACCAGCTCTTTTATTTTTTTATTTTGAAACAGAGTCTCACTTAGTTGCTAAGGTTGGTTCCCAACCTGCCATCCTCCTATCTCAGCCTCCCAAGTACTGGGATTATAGGTGTGTGCCACCACACCCGGCTGAGAGTCTGAATTTTTAGACAGACAATACCATATAGATCATCAAGGATAACACAGATCTCTTAAACACATGAAGGCTGAGGAGATTAAATGTAAAATCTTTCCTGATCAGCCCACCTGGGGTGATGTCTCAGTGAAACAACCGCAGCAACTGGCCCTTGAGTGGACTCATCTGACAACTGCAGCTTTTATATCACATCTTCTGTTGTGTCTTGAGTTGCCAATTTAATATTTTCTGTTAATTTTTTTGTCTATATCTTTCCTGAATACATTTAATATTTCTTTTTCATACTTCGTGTCATTATAATTTCTTAATTATTTAATGATTTGCTGAAATCCTCTTCTAAACTCCTTCAAGCAATGTAATGTTTTATGGGGTTTTTTTGTTGTCTTGTGTGTGTGTGTGTGTGTGTGTGTGTGTGTGTGTGTGTTTGTGTGTGTGGTACTAGAGGTTGAACCTAGGGGCTTTCTACCTCCGAGCTAGATCCCTAGCCCCATTTTTAAATTTTGAAACAGGGTCACAGGGTCTCGCTAAGTTGCTGCAGCTGGTCTCAAACCTGCGACGCTCCTGTCTCAGCTTCCCAATTCCTGGGATTTTAAGTGTGTGCGATCACACCTGGCTATGTTTTATGGTTTATAACAACACATACCCCGAGTCCCACACACCACTTCCCAGTCATTTATCTATTCCAAAAGGTCACTGCCATCGTAGGGCTAATGTGTGACAGTCTGCAAGGCTGGGAGTCACACACTGTCAATGCCTCCATGCACCGAAAATGTTTCCCGGTATGTTTGTGAGTCATTCTACAGGGCCCCAGAACACATCTCCATAAATACTTCATTACTAGGCTGAATTCAGGGTTTGAGTAAGATCTGATACTATCAAGTTCGGGGAAACCCCCAAACCAGTCCTGGGACAACGAGGACCCATTCAACACGGTAGGTTTTATAATCCAAAGTTACGCTTGGATACTCAGGAAGCTCTGGACTAAAAGTTCCTTTCCATTTAATATGCAAGCCTCTGGATCGTAGCCAATAAAATATTATAATTAGTGCTGTAACTCAGAAACACCAGCTGGCTCATAAAATCTGTGTACATTAGGTAAATTATACTCTTAAGTGAATAATTTAATTGCTTGATCAAGAAATCAATGTGAGACTTAAATTTCACTTTTTGTCTATATAATTTACACACTGTATTGATGTATATAGTCATATATTGCAAAACAATATAAAGTAATGAAAAACAATGCTTTGACATTATTTATGGAGATGAAATAGGCAAATATTGCAATATAATGCTTTTTAGTCAAAAGCTTGAAAATGCAATAAAAACACTTTTCCAGTCATGAAGAATTGCCTCTGAGATTCAATGAAGGTATTTTCACAATAGGTGCTCAAGTAATGTTCTACTGTGAAAATGAAGTGTACGTACCACATAAGTGCTGACTGTCTCTGTCACCACGCTTCGCACGGGGGCTTTGGCGCTCCCTGCCCCCGAGATGGCAGGGGATGGAGATGGCATCAGGGCTGGGCACGCTGCGGCCTGGGCGAGGAGGGGCAGGGGCAGGGGGCTGGGGCTCACGTGCACGGGTACAGGAACCGGGGCTGGCGGAGGGGTTTTAGGTCTGTTCAGAGAAGGGGCTGGCTTAGCCTCGGGGGCTGGAACCACTTTGCTGATGACACTGTCAACAAGAAAGAAAAGTCAAAATAGGGTAACCGAGTCAAATCATGTGTTTAAAGATTTATCACAAAATAACTTTCTTCTAGTAGCAAAGTCTCTTTTTTTTCCCTTTAATATTGGGGATTGAATCCAGGGGTATTCTGTATCTGAGCTACACCCACAGCTATTTTTATTTTTGTTTTGAAACTCACTAGGTTGCTGGGAGTCTCTTTAAGTTGCTAGAGCTGGTTGTAAATCTGTGATCCTCCTGTCTCAGCCTCCCAAGTACTGGGATTACAGGTGTACGCCACCATGCCCAGCTCTCTGGACTCTTTCTCTTTCTCTCTCTCTTTTTTTTTTTTTTTTGGTACTACTGGGGATTGAACCCAGGGCCATTCTACCTCCAAGCTACACCCCTTTTTTATTTTGAAACAGGGTCTCACTAAGTTGCGGAGTGCCTCACTAAGTAGCTGAGGTTGGCCATGAACCCAGAACCTTCTGTTTCAGCCCCCCAAGTACTGAGATTACAAGCATGCACCACCACACCTGGCTCTCTCTGGACTCTTAACGACATACTTTGCAGCCAGGTATGGTGGTGCACACTTATAATCCCAGTACTTAGGAGGCTGAGAAAGGAGGATCACAGGTTTGAGGAAAGCCTCAGCAATCTTGTGAGGCCCTCCACAACTTAGTGAAGTCCTGTTTCAAAAAAATAAAAATAAAATAGGGCTGGTGGTATAGCTCAGAGGTTCTCTGAGTTTAATCTCCAGTACCACATACATACACACAAGAATCCAGGGATAGGGAAAGAACTCAAGAGTTCAAGGTCCTTCATCAATTAACCTCTTTTTTTTTTTTTTTTTTTGCGGTACTGGGGATTGAACTCAGGGGCATTCTACCTTTGAGCTATACCCCCAGCCCTATTTTTTATTCTTTATTTTGAAACAGGGTCTTAGTAAGTTGCAGAGGGCCTCACTAAGTAGCTGAAGCTGGCTGTGAACCGGCATTCTCTGGTCTCAGCCTCCCAAAGGCTGAGATTATAAGTGTGCACCACCACACCCGGCTTATCAATTAACCTCTCATTCAGACTGATTCTGTGTTTTCCCCAATTGTCCCTCAATTGTCAGATAATTAGAAAGTTTTTAGCACATATGCTTTTTTCACAGAAACATAACTGACTGGTTGTCATCCCTTTTCCCAGATGGATACATCTCTTTCTGATGACTTCAATGTAGATTTTGTGGCTAAAATGTGACAGGGCGTGCCCGTGTGACTTGAGTAGATGCTTTGAGAACTGTCACAACCTGGAGACGTATGTGCTTCACATGTCTCTCTCCCTCCCTAGAAACAACTGCTGTTCCAAAATCCACAGGTACTTTTTATATTTTTGTTCTTTGTTCTTCTGCCTTTGTAGATATCCACAAACAATGTATATTGTTATTATTTGAGGTATTTTAATTTACATATAAACAGCATCCCACTATATTTATCTTTGTTATACATAGATCTATATATTTATTTATTTACTTAATTTTTCCTGGTACTGTGGACATACTACCTCTGAGCTATACCCTCAGCCATTTTTAAGTTTTTGTTTTGAAATAGGATCTCGCTAGTTTGCTGAGTCTTGCAAAATTGCTGAGGCTGGTCTTGAACCCAAGACCCTCCTGTCTCAGCCTCTCAAGTACTGGGATTATAGGTGTGTGCCACCATGCCTGGCTACATTATTTATTTTAATTACTATATGAAGTCGACAGTTTTTGTCCATTGTCCTATTTAGGTTGGGTCACAGACTGTGCTCATCCCGCTTTCACAAGGAATCACCAAGCTGCTCTCTGAAATGACTGTCCTGGGGCTGGAGGTGTGGGTCGGTGGCAGATCACTTGTCTAGCAGGTGCCAGGCCTGGGATCCATCCCAGCACCACACACACAAAGGACTTACACACTTAGCTTGGAGGGCCCTGCTTTTCTGACAAAGTGAACGTGAATTGAGTTGCCTCAGAGGGTTGTATGAGAACCTCGGTGCAGGTCAACGCCTCAAATCCACGTGCAGATGCAAAGCTCCAGTGCCGGCGCCACACCCGGGGGACTCGCTCAGGACAACGCCCGGCATCCCCGAGCCACACTGTGATCCCACTGCTACTTCAGAAACCACCTTCACTAGAAAGGATCGGTGCTTGGTATTCTTAACAGAAATATATGAAACGTCCCGTTCTTCACAAAAGTCCACTATTATTTAAGTAAATAACTCTCCTACTGGGGCTGGGGTGCAGCTCAGTAGTAAAGCATGTGCTTAGCGTACTGGAAGCTCTGGATTCAATCCCCATCACCCAAATGACACCACCACCACCCAAATCCTCAATTACTGCTGTCTAATTGCTCCCTGCAAATATGATTACCTTCCTAACCTGAACATAGCCAGAGTCCAAGAGAATGCAGGAGACACTTGATAAGTGCTTAACATAATGGCCGGTGGCTATTTACTGAGCGTTCACCATGTGCCCAGCTGTTTTACACACTTGAGAGTGGACTCTGAGCCAGGTACTGTGCTAAATGTTTACTTGCCTTACCTAATTTGATCCTCATGACAGCCAAATGAAGTAAGCTCTTTTGCAAATGAGAAACAAAGGCATAGAGGGATTAAATACCTTGCATAAATTCACATCATAAGTTCACATAAGCTACTGTGTGGCACAGCCAGGTTCCAAACTACAAACTCTGACTTATTTTACTTATTTATTTATTTAATTTACTTTTGTGTCTGTGGTGCTGGGGATTGAACCCAGGGGTGTTCCACCTCCAAGCTACACCCCCAGCCCTATTTTATTTTTATTTTGAAACAAGGTCTTGCTCTGCTGATGAGTCTCACTACTGCGGAGGCTGTCCTCGAACATTCCGTCCTCTTGTTCCAGCCTCCCAGTGCTGGGATCACGGCGTGCGCCACCCTCAAGTCCCTCATCTCTCAGTGCTGACTAATGAGGTTTGCCTTCCATGAAATACAGGATATACAGTTATTACTATGGCACGTATAGCCAGAATAAGAATTCTCTAAAAATTAAAAACACACCATTTCTGGAGGCCGTGCTCCCCAGTGGTTTAGCACACGGGTGCTGGAACCAAAACTAAAAGGAGATGTGAGAACCAGGACAGCAAGGCAGTGCGGCTCCGCCCTGAGGGCAGACCTGACAGATATCAAAGACAGAGAGGACAGATATCAAAGTCCAGGCCCGACCAATGTAGAAAGTCTAACCGAACTCCGTGCCCACATCAAGGGCTCCCAAAGGGCTGTGCCAGTAAGGCAGGGATGAATCTGGATGGATGGATTCCTCCCTCCTTCCTTCCCCTCTCTCTTCTTTCATTTTTGTGGTACTGGAGATAGAACCTAGAAGCAATCTACCTCTGGGCTATACTCCAATCCTATTTTACATTTATTTTGAAGAAAGGTCTCACTAAGTTGCTGAGGGCCTACTAAGTTGCTGAGGCTGTCCTCAAATCTTCCATCCTCCCATCTCAGTCTCCTAATTCCTGGGATTAGAGGCATGTACCACACCTGGCTAATCAGTGCATTTTAATGATACAGATAATGGGTTTCACTGTATCTGTACTGGCAAACAGTAGACTTTTGAACATATACACCCTTACTCATCATTTTGTTTCTTACTCTATGATGTGTTAGTTATTTCAGTGCAAAAATGTTTTTGGAGATAAAGACTGACCCTTCTGCCTAAAATAACCGATATTTCTGTGCTCTAATATACAATGATCATCAGAAACTGAGAATCGCTCAGTTACGAATTGTAAAGTGTGGTGTCTCATTTGGTGGTACAAAAAAACCATGAATTACAACCCAAGAGGGATTTATGATTAGGTAAAATAAAACAATAAAAATACCTGAAGAAGTAGGTAAATGTCTTTAATTTTGGGGTAGGGAGAGATTTTCTAAGCATCTTACCAAAAGCAAAAACCATAAAAGGAAACACCAATTTGACTGCAAGGCTGTTTCTATATAGCATAAAATATCATAAGCAAAGTTAAAAGGCAGAAGGAAAACTGAAAGAAATTATATATGATAAAGGGTTTGATCTTTACTATAGAATTAATTCTCCTCCTCCTCCTCCTCCTCTTCCTCCTCCTTCTTTTTTTTTTTTTTTTGCAGTACTGGGGATTGAATTCAGGGGCATTCTACCTCCAAGCTATACCTCCAGTCCTATTTTTTATTCTTTATTTTGAAACCGGGTCTCACTAAGTATCTGAGGCTGACTGCGGACCCGATCCTCCTGTCTCAGCCTCCCAAGTACTGGGATTACAAGCATGCGCCACCACGCCCGGCTGAATTATTTCAAATAAGAAAGAAGACTAATATTCAGACATGAGCAAAGGACACAAATAGGTAAAGGAAGATAAAAAACAAAACCAGCAATAGACAAGAAAAGACTTTCTTCACAGTGATCCAAGACATGACCACAGTAATAAATACTTTATTTTTATTTTAAAAATTTTTTGTGGGGCTGGGATGGAACCCAGAAGGATTCTACCTCTGAGCTCTACCCCCAGCCCTATTTTATTATCTTATTTTGAAATAGGTCACACTAAGTTGTAGAGGGCCTCACACTAAGGTGCCAAAGTTGGTCTCGAACCTGTAATCCTCCTGTCTCAGCCTCCCAAGTCCTGGGATTACAAGCATGCCCCACCACACCCACAGTGAGATCCTCCTGTTTCAATTCTGGGCTTACAGCACGCCCAGCAGAATCCAAGTTTTGAAAGAAAACAATAATGCATGAGTGTTTACTTAGAAAAAAGTTCATAGCAAGTAACTATGCTATTTTTTACATAATTAACAAGTTGAACAGCCTTTATAGCATTGCGGTGGTTTGGTTGCAGCCTATGCCAGAAGGTTCAGGTGTTCATTTACTGGGTACTCAGTGTGGTGACGAGAGCAACCTTTAAGAGGTGGGGTGTAGTGCAAGGTAATTTATGTGTGTGTGTGTGTGTGTGTGTGTGTGTGTGTGTGTCCGCGCACACACATAATAGTCCTCACTCAAGTTTGAGTAATAAAAAGAAAAATTATTGAGGTGAATACTCAATAATTTTTGGTGTTGATGAGACAGTCTATGCTAACTTTCTGTTGTTCAATTGGTATTATGTAGGCCCTGAAGTGAGCCATTTTTCCCAACTCTCGAAGTTCCAGAGAATTCACTAGTGTTTGAGCTATTTTGATTCTAGCTTCTAAGGGATTTGTGGTAACTGAATATACAGTTGTAAAAGCAATCCTTTTATTATTTCTTTATTAGCATTGCAGAAAAATATGTATCAGTGTAACATAATATAATTTCTCATCCCTGGTGAGATAAACTATCAACATGTAACCTACTTTGGTCATTGTAAAAATAATTTTGGATTCCAACCGGCCACCTTCATCAGCACTCTATACTCCTCTGTACTGGTAGATGGTGTTGTGCTTCTTCTCTGATCCTTTCTCTCTGAAGTCTCACTTTTTCCCTCCTATTTAATTGCACAGTAAGTCCTTCTCCAGAGCTTTCTGTCAACTGCACAACGTCCCACAGAGGAAGCAATACCGCCCACAGCTGTGTCCCACAAAGGCCCCGTGCTGCTAACGTTACATCTTTTGGAGGATTTGGTCACAGTGCCCTAACTGCTATAAACACTGGCGTTATTCATACAAAGTGCAGAAGGAGGGACTTTCAGCGGAATTTCTTTACCTGTTTCCCCATCACAAAACAGTGAAACAAACAGAGTGGGTCATGAGCTGCTTGGCCTGTAATGCACACTCACAGCCTGACAAGTCAATAAAGAGCCCGGCCTCACCTCCCCAGCCCCGCAGAGCCTCGAGGTTAGAGGCAAACACAATTTGGATATGTTCTGCACGGGGCGTCTAATGATCCTCATTATTCAGCTATTGTGTGCAAACACTATGAAACCCGGAACCTAAACTATCAGAGTCCGAGTAACTGGCTCCTAAACTGCACACGGAGTTCAAAAGCTCTGTCACAATGGCTTACTTATTTACCCCTAAAAATGAACGGCCATTTTTAAATGGTAACAGAATGATACCATAGGCAAGAACTGTTGCAGTCTCATCCATAGATTTCACATAATATTTTTTCTGAACAGGGAAATTCTTCAATGGAGAAAAAAACACTCTGATTAAAAAAAAAAATGTTTCTTACATCACAACTAGCTTTTCTTAGATCTATAAAAATTTTCTTTTGGTGGCATGAGAGACTGAACCCAATGGCACTCTACCACTGAGCTACATCCCAGACCTTTTTATTTTTTATTTTGAGACAAGGTCATGCTAAGTAGCCCAGGCTGGCCTTGAACTTGTGATCTTCTTACCTCAGCCTCCTGAGTAGTTGGGATTACAGGTGTGCTCCACAGCACCCAGCAGATCTAAATTTTAAATCAATCTCAGAAATACCATCCACTTTAGAGAGGAGTTCTATGTTGTAGTTTAAACTAACCATCCTCACAACAAATGGAAAAACAAAAAACAAAAAACAAAAAAACAACAACCTAGTATCACTGAGATTTCATAATAATATTACTATAAAACCTTAGAGTTGGTAAGTCTTCATATTCTGCTTTCTTAGTTTTATTGCAAGTACCCAAAATACCAAGCCCAAGTGTGAACTTGCTTGTGAACTGAACAGAAGACTGAAGATAACTATGTGTGACCTCTGAGACCAGGCCTTGAAGTACGATTGAAGTACCCTGTGGCTTCTACTTTACTCCCTGGTGAGCACCTGCTGGGAGCCAGCTGCTGCATGGTGAGGATGCTGAAGGGGGGTGGTGGGGGGGTGGTGTGTGTGTGTGTGTGTATGTGTGGTGGATTGGGGGAGAGAGGTGGGCAGGATAAAAAGGAAGACTGAGGAAGGAAAACAGTGCAAATAATGCCAGGTCCATTTATGAGGTCTCACTACTGATCTCACTAACATGCATGGAGTACAGGGAAGTGGGGTGGGGTCCGGAGGGGAGCGCACCAAGAGCTGTGCGCCTATACGACTGTATGGCTTTCAACCTTACTATGATGTGTAATCTAATGAAATAAGAAAAGTATATTGAAAAAACATCAGAAGTTTTGGGATCATTTGTTGTGTGGAAACAACCAACACACTGAGTATTTAACACCTCCAACTTGGGTATATAAATAAATATCCAAAAATTGGAAGAAATTATATTTTAGAGTATCAGTATTTAAGATGCCAAACTATAACATAGCCATTTCCATATTTCACATTGATCAAATATGCAAAGACAATTATGAGAATCAGTTTTATGTTGATTTTTCAAATCAATCATTATTCCTTATTCTTCTTGATCCTCACAGCTCAAATTTTAACATTCATGTAATTATAACAACTATAAATGGATTTAATTCCTTGAGCTCATGGTTTGCCTCTTGAATATTTACATCATCTCATAAAATGAATATTTTATCTTGTCATAGCCCAAGTACACATCAAGTAGCAAACATTTTATCTTTTAATGCAGGCATGACCTATTTGAAAAATGAAACAAACTGCAGGGAGTAATTAGAGAAAAACACAGCCATTATAGAACCTTCATTTCCAAGGGAGAGGCCCAAATGATTAGACTTCCATTGTTAAGTGTTCAAAATCTGTAAAATACCTCAAAAAGGCACTAAGACTCAGATATGCAATGAATAATGCACATTTCCTCATATTTGCAAAAAAGATACATTAGTGGGATAACAGTAATAATAGAAATAAAAGAAACCCAAATGGTCATCTATAAGATCAGAATTGTAAAAGGTACAGCGAAAGAGGCAAAAGCAAGATGTTTCTGAATATGACATCATATGGTTTCAACTTTAGCCAGGTAAATGAGCTATATATTCAGAAAGTTACACTTAAATAATTGTCTTTGAACCAAAAGTAAACAGAAATGAATGAACCTCAATGTGTATCAATTGTGCTGAAAAAAAGTCATTTCAGGTGACTTTAGGAAGGTAGCATTTTGTTCACACACTCACAGCAGGACTTATTTTAAGAGCAATCACTGCAAGAAAATCTCAATCTTTTTCTTTTCTTTTGCAGTACTGAGGATTAAACCCAGGGACATTCTACCTTTGAGCTATGTGCCCAGCCCTATTTTTTAATTTATTTGTTTGTTTGATTATTTATTTTTATTTACTTTGTGATACTGGGGATGAAACCCAGGAGCATTCTACCTCTAAGCTACATCCCCAACCCAATTTTATTATTTTATTTTGAAACAGGGTCTCACTAAGTTGGAGAGGGCTTCACTAAGTTGCTGAGGCTGGCCATGAACCTGTGATCCTCCTGTTTCAGCCTCCCGAGTACTGGGATTACAAGTGTGTGTCACCATGTCTAGCTAAGGGTCTCACTAAGTTGCTGAGGGCCTTGTTAAATTTCTGAGGCTGGCTGTGAACCTGTGATCCTTTCTGCCTTAGCCTCCCAAGTACTGTGATTATAGGTGTGTACCATCACACCCAGTTGAAAATCTTAATCTTTAACTTTCAGACTATTTTATATAGTTCTTGTAAAATAGAGCAAATAATTATGATGCTAATACTCCAGATTTTTAATATAAAAGATACAGAAATAAATTTGGGGCTGGGATGTAGCTCAGTGCCTTGCAAGTGCATTGCCTTGGGTTTGATCCCCAGTTCCAAAAAGACAAGAAAAAAAAGACCCCAAAAATAAACTCAAAGAAATAACAGTTATATTAAATCTGAACTGGAAATAACATAAACTTGTCATTTTTTCCTTTTCTTTTCAAATATACTTGTTTTGTAGTTCTGTCCCTTGCAGAGGCCTGGAAGTCATGACATCCTAGCAGCCACGGGCACCTATCGCACCAGACTGTGACTCCTAATAAAACATTCCCCGCTAAAAGGAATCAGCACTCCTTGGAGGAATGGCTAATTCCAGGTCTGTGGAAATATATAAGCATACAGAGGAAAGACACAACAAGATCAACTTAGGGATTTAGTTCAGTGGTAGAACGCTGGCCTAGTATGCAGCAAGCCCAGGTTCAATTGCCAGTAACTAACACACACACACACACACACACACACACACACACACACACACACACACACACACACACCATAGTAAGAAAGCTATCAAACACAAATGAGGTTGCATCAAAATAAAACAGACAACACGAAGTAGTTGCCATTGGTCAGGATGGGACAGTTTGAACATGGCAAAGAAGAGGAGAGAGGAGACAGGAAAGACCTAGCCCTTACTAAAACCCAGCGACCACGTGACCATCAGTAGAGGCAACCATGGTGTTAATGCCATCAACTTCTTTATCTAAAGACTGGCAGGTAAAGAAGCAAGCATTTATTCTGCCTCTCCTATATTTCAGAAAAACCAAAATTTCCTGTTGATGAAGAAAAGTACACCTTTATTAAAGGATTTCAGTTAAGAAATACAAGAGGATGCCTGGATTCCATTAAAATGACTGATTCACAGACATTATGTGTCTACTGAGGTGATGTAATGAGAATATAGCATTAAAATATGCTTGGGGAAAAAAAAAAGAGGTTGAACTTGAATCTATTCAAATCTTTAGAGTTAAATGCCCATTACAGGGACAGAATAATAATCTAAATTACATTATAAGGAAGTAAACAGAAAAATCCAAAAAGTGAGACATACTGAACAAACGATCTGGTTTCTTCAGCAACTTAACTGCATAGCCAAAGGGAGGGGGAGGAAGGAAAGTGGAGTAGAAATATTTCTAGGTCAAAGGTATTTAAGAGGTTTAAGTCTGGTTTGGATCCTGATTCAAATGAATCAACTATCAAAAGTTACTTCTGGCCAGGTGTGGTGGCTCACGCCTGTAATCCCAGTAATTGGGAGGCTGAGATAGGAGGATCACAGGTTTGAGGATAGCCTCAGCAAGTAGTGAGACTCTCACCAACCTAGCAAGACCCTGTTTTAAAAATAAAATAGGGCTGGGGGTGTAGCTCAGAGGTAGAATCCCCAGTAACCCCCCAACCCCATGTTACTTTTGAAACAAATAGAGAAATCTAAATATGGACTAGGTATTAGCTAATAGTAAGGAAAATTTCCTATATTTTTTGTATGACAACAACATTGTGATTGCATGAGAAAACTGATATTTTTATAGGCTGCATACTGAAGTATAGAGAGGTGAAAAGATGTCAGGCCTGATTTGTTTGGAAATGTTTTATAACAAAAAAGAAGAAAAAGATCAAGCAAGTGTGACAAAATTTAAAAAATTGTTAAGTCTATCTAGGTGATGGGTATATGAAAACATACTAGTCTTTTGCTTATGCTTGAAAATATTAATTTAAAAATGTTGTAAGTTAAAAAATTGGTAACATGCATTCTATCAGGAATGATTTAGGATCATAAAACATAAGGCTACAATGTCTATGTCCTACTATGCTCATAGAAGATGATGCAAATTTCTTGGGGTAAAATGGTCTGAGGTATCTGATTGCTGCAATTTCACTACTTTTCCCCTCTCTCCTTTTTCACATCCTATTCACTCTTTGGACTCTACTCAACTTCTACTTTCTGCAAGCATTTCTAACCCTTCCTATCTGGACGTGGCCACTTCTGTATAAAGTGAGATGCACCTCTTCTAGCCTTTTATACATTCTACCTTCTATTGTGATATTTACCTTTTTGTTTCTGAGCAAGGATACCTGATTCAAACCTCTCAGGTTCAAGACTATCTCCTTTGACATAGCTTGTACTGTGCATGTTACCAAAATTAATATTTGTTAAATGTAGCCGGGCATGGTGGCGCATGCTTGTAATCCCAGCATTCAGGAGGCTGAGACCAGAGGATCTGGGTTTGCGGCCAGTCTCAGCTACCTAGTGAGGCACTCCGCAACTTAGTGAGACTCGGTTTCAAAATAAAGAATAAAAAATGGGGCTGGGGATGTAGCTCGGAGGTAGAATGTCCCTGAGTTCAATCCCCAGTACCGCAAAAAAAAAAAAAAAAAAAATTGTTAAATGTAGATCAACTTTAAAAAAAAATGTAAACCCTGGCAGTGTTGGCTAGGGCACTTTGAGGAATCTTTTAATTTCCTGGAGTCAGAACTTCTAAAGATTGTGATTTCAAGTCCTTTTTTTTTGGGGGGGGGTCCTATTGGGGGATTGAACCCAGAGACATTATACCTCTGGGCTATACCGCCAGCCCTATTTTATTTTTCATTTTGAAACAGGGTGTTGCTAAGTTGCTAGGCTGGAGTTGAACCTGTGACCCTCTTGTCTCAGCCTCCCACATACAGGTATTACAGGCATGCACCACTGTGTCTGACTTCAAGTCTTTTCAGAAAAAAAATTAGAAACTTTATTTTATACATGCACATATATGTATATATGTACACACACATACACACACACACACACACACACAAACTCAAATACACATGTTTCTCTATAGCCGATAAGAGGCTGTTAATAAGAAAAAGCAAAGCCAAATGAAATTCATTTGGGATGAAATTACTTTCAATAGACCCTGAGCCTACATCTACAGAGGAGGATGAGTAATTACTTAGTAAGAGATGCTTTTATATAAAAATGTTTTAAAATTGCAAGTTAACCATAAAAGACACACCTTTACTATATTTTAGAATCAATACCCCAAGTTATTTGAAAACATTAAAAGCAATAAGGTGATATCCAGTGAACTTGGAAAATGAACAAGATTATGATTAAGATTTGTATCTTACTGGAGTGTCATAAAATTCAGTCATTACTGAAGTCATGCTTGGAAAATCCAACATTACCACTTCAAAATATATTAAAATTTAAAAATAGCTGCTGGAGTTCACAAAAAAATCACCATGTTTTACATGAATTCTTATTTTCCTTTGTTAGCAGCATGGAAAAAATATAGAATACATATATTTATACCATTTAAGGCACACACACACACACACACACACACACACACACACACACACACACACACACAGTCATCTGTGTGGCCAAAACAAGTAATAAATGACTAGATAAGATATATGCACATACGTAAGTATATGCATGCATATGTATGTGTCATACTTTCAACTCCTACAGTGTCTTTCTCCTTTCAGATTATCTGTTTAATACTATATCTTTGAAAAAAAAAATCGTATCTTTGATAATTAAAAAAAAGATTTTCCAAAATGGGAGCGAAGAGGGTTTTAATTATTAGTTTGGAAAAGAACATGTAAAATGCTTAAATTGTAAAATATGGCATAAGAAGATATGCTTTTCCATACTTCAAAGAAATAAATTAGTTACAATAAACATTAATAAAATATTCAATGAACAATCATTTTGGTTGCTTTAGGATTTAAAGAGCTTTTATGAATATGAAGAGTATTCATTAATTAGGTATCCAGGGGAGTGTGAAGCAAATACACAAACACATATACATGTATGTGTGCAAACATGTTTTTACATATACATATATATGCTATACATATGTATTTATATAAAAATTATGTATATAAATATGTAATTTTTTTGGTGTTTGTGATACTGGGGATTAAACCAGGGGCATGCTACCACTGATCTGCACCCCCTGCCTTTTTTATTTTTTGTTTTGAAACAAGGTATTACTATGAACCTGTGATACTCCTGTTTCAGCCTCCCAAGTACTAGGATTACAAGTGTGTGCCACCATGCCTGGCTGAATTGTTTTAAGTGTTTATTATAGAGAGAACAAATAAGCACAATAGCCAAATGCCAGACAATCTGAAAATGTATTCCTTATCTAGAGCTCTTTCTTCTTTCTATTTCTTTAAAATTAAGTACTGATTGACAGATGTATACATGCATACAGAAAAATAGCTCATGATAGAAAGGCCAAAAAAAAAAGCAGTAGAGGAATTCAAAGTTTATGTGGTGAACATTCTTTGAACGAGGCCTATGTTTATAAGGCAAATGTAAATTTCCTTGTATTTTGTTATAAGGCAAATAAACAGAACAATGAAAACAATATAAAGTAGCAAGATATTCTTCTGCCTTACTTAATTGGCTTTGAATGGTTTGATGAGAGAAAAACAGAACACAGCCATTTATACCTCTTACAATTGTGATTTACCCACTCTGTTCATATTAGTTCAGAACAAATGAGCCTAATGGCATTAGTTACTCTGAATGCTCCTCTGTGTCTTGGCAGAACGCACATGTCCATGCAGACTAATCAGTATTTCTCAAGTGGGTCATAATATACATGAGAGCTATATTCACAAACAGGTTGATGTCCAACATTAGCCAGAAGTGCTCTAATAGTTCATCTAAAATAAAAACTACAACAATTCTTTTAAAGTATATATAGTCAAATTTAACTGAGTATATTAGAAAAAATGCAATTTTAAAGGGAACTTTGAAGGTTTTGTAAAGATACTATACTTAATATTCAGTATACTTACAAAAACAAAACCAGTAAGTATACGGTACCACAGACACAGTTTAACATCTACTAGGAGCAGGATTTTTCAAGCTTTGGATCATGGACCAGTACCAGCTACTGTCTCATTTTTACTCAGTTAATATTACTTGCATCTAGGGTCAAAGGATTTTGGACCAAATGCTGAGATATCACAAAACAAATTATGGAGATTACGACTCTTAGCATGGTACGTATTATTAGTATTCTATCATTAGCAGAAACTAGGATGTCAGCTTTTAAAGATACCCATACAGCAAGGCAAGACATATTTTGTACTTTTTTTTCCAAACAACTTTTAATTTACTATGTATAATATATACATATAGGACTGTATGGGAAAACTAAAATTTTCCTTCAAAAAACTTGCTAATGTTACCAACAAAATTTACATGAACTAAAATTTCAAGCTAAACAATATTAAATTTGACTATGCAATTTCCTAATACCGAATAGAATTTTTTTTTTCGGTACTGGGGATTGAACTCAGGGGCATTCTACCTCCGAGCTATACCCCCAGCCCTATTTTTTATTCTTTATTTTGAAACCGAGTCTCACTAAGTTGCGGAGTGCCTCACTAGGTAGCTGAGGCTGGCCGCGAACTCGGATCCTCCAGTCTCAGCCTCCCAAATGCTGGGATTATAAGCTTGTGCCACCACGCCCGGCTCTGAATAGAAATTTTAAAACTAATTTAAAATAAAGAGTTGTAGAAGAATCACAAATAAGTGATGCAAATAGATGTTTCACAAGCGTCAAGGAAACAAAAGAATATTCAGCATGCCAGAAGATCTAAAACAAATGGAGGAGAAAACTTAGAAATTACACCTTTACGCTGTAGAATGGGCATGTGCTGTGCTTGTCTATTTCTGTGTAGCACGGAAAGGCTTTCTCGTTCCACCCCCCCCCCACCAGTCCATAAGGTTCAGGGAGGCTTTCACTTATCCCCTCAGCCCTTTATGTTTTAAAATAGGGTCTTGCTAGGTTGCTAAGAGTCTCACTGTGCTGCTGAGGCTGGCCTTGAACCTTTGATCCTCATGTCTCTGCTCCTGGGTTCAATCCACAGAATTGCCCCTCCCGTCCCTAGCCCTCTTTGCTTTTTATACTTGATTTTATCCAAAGGACATAAAAGGATATAGGTAATATCTTTGTAGAAAGTATTTATCTTTGAAGTAAATGTTCACAATCAGCATTAAAAGAAGACTATATAGCTAACATTTATTGAAAGTCTATCGTGGCCAAATCAATATTTTAAGTTCTTGTTTCCAAGATATTCTTATGTAATCCTGGTTTATTAAAATCCTAGCTATAGCTAGGAGTGGTGGTGTGCACACTTGTAATTTCAATACTTGGGAGGCTGAGACAGGAGGATCATAGGTTCACAGCCAGCTTCAGCTGCTTAATGAGGCCCTCCGCAACTTAGTGAGACTCTGTTTCAAAATAAAGACTAAAATAGGGCTGGGGGTGTAGCCTGGAGGTAGAGTGCTCTTGGGTTCAATCTCCACTACCACACACACACACACACACACACACGCACACACACACACACAGCTATAGCTAGGTGGTGTAGTACGTACCTATAGTCCCAGCTACCCAGGAGGCTGAGGGAGGATTGTGAGTTCCAGGCCAGCCTCAGCAACATAGCAAGACCCTGTCTCTTAAAAAAAAAATTCCTAGCTACAGATGGCTTCTTTTCCCCCTAGCTAAAAGTAGCTTTGCTTGGGGTAAGCTAGGGCTTCCTGTGGATAAGGTTAAGGTTATGGACATCTTTTTCTTATGTTGTATTACTGACTATTTGTGTCTGGGTAAGGAGTGATTCCAACTTGAGGATGTTAAATGGAAGTTATGAGATGCTGAGATTTCAAGTGAAGATCAAAGCACGGGGTCTGTCTCGTTCCTCTGTTTTGTTCAGCTTTGGAAACTTCTGGAGCTATGGAGACATTTGTATCTTATTTGCCTTCCTTCGTGCTACCCTAAAGCCTGCAACGACTTGAAAATGGAAGTGCCGGTCTCGTCATCAACATTTACGGAGCACGAGAGGAACCAGCTTGGGGAACATAACAGTGCTCACTTTGGAAGTGGTATGTTTGAGGTGCCATTGGTTGCTCCAGGCAGAACTTTCTAGAGGGTAACTGGGCAGACTAGTATGAATCATGGGGGAGAAATCTGAGCTGGAATAAAGACTTGGGAACCATCATCGCATAACTGAAGCCTAGAGCGAATAAGAGCATTTGGGAAGAAAGAACAGAGTAAGTGTGTGGAGGTAAGAAAAGAAAGAAGGTAAAGAAAAAGGAGCCTATAAAAGAACAACAAAAAGGGATTGCAAAAGAAAGAGACTCAGATAAGTGCAGAATTAGGAATAACAGAAAGTTTCAAAAAGGGCTTAGGGAAAAGGGTCCAACACAGCAGAAAGGATCGGCCTCTAAGGACTGCAGCACGTTTGCTGGACTCGGGAACTGGGATGTATTTGATGTTCTTTTTTTTTTTTTTTTTTTTTTTCCAGTACTGGGGATTGAACTCAGGGGCATTCTACCTCCGAGCTTACCCCCAGCCCTATATTTTATTCTTTATTTTGAAACAGGGTCTCACTAAGTTGCGGAGTGTCTCACTAGGTAGCTGAGGTTAGCCTCGAACCCGGATCCTCCAGTCTCAGCCTCCCAAATGCTGGGATTACAGGCGTGCGCCACCACGCCCGGCTATTTGATGATCTTAATGAGAAGGTACAGAAAAGTTTCTAGGGCAAACCCAGAATGCAGCACATTTACGAGCCAAAGCCTGGGAGAAGGTGCATGTTCAGAACAAGCTTTGAGGAGCCAGCAGCAGCACAGGGAGTGGCGCAGCTTGCCCCGCGCAGAGGGGAGGCTTGGTGATGGTGTGTGGGTTTTAAAGGGGGCATCCGAGGTTGAAGAGAAGACGGTACAGAGCAGAGGAGACAGCAGAGGGGGAGAAGTTACGCAGCCGGCAGGAAAGTGGGAATGAAAGAGCACAGAAGAGAGGGCTGAAAACAGGACCGGCTGTGAGGACACTGGGGGGGACCCCAAAGGGCACATCCAAACAGCGAGGGAGGCGGCTCGTAGGTTCCACCTGCTGACACTTGGGCCAAGATGATAAGAACAGGGTTTCCCAGATTCCAAATCACAGAGGTTCTGCAGCAACGGGAACATCCAACTTACAAGTACGAAGAGAAGAAGAAATGTTATGCTGTGTATCTAAAGTGTACGCGTAAGTATGTGAATCTACTAGAGGCCCACAAAGCAACAGGAAAAAATACAAATAATTTAAATTTTCTTTGCTGTTGAAATAATAAGAATGCTTAAGTGTTCCCTCAGTAGGTATATATTCTTTTTAAATGCCAGAAGTGTGAGGAGTTTGATCTTTAGGGGAAATTATAATCAGATAGTATCCCAAAGGTTACCATGATATAGCTAAATTATCTCTCCCTGTCACAGGTTAAAGAACTTTTAAATTCTCGAAGTTCACATCAGCTTTTTCCAGATAACAAATCTTAAGTACCTTCCTATATTCACTCAATTAGTGATCTTGGGCCTTGATAACACTGCAGAGAGAAACTTTCCAACTATCATTCAAATCATATCTAAAAAGGTGGTCATAAATATTTTAAAACCTAAGTGAACTAATAAGACCTAGACCCATTAAGGATAAGATCTTTTACAACAAATTAAATAAAACAATTTATTGAAGTCTGGACTCAAGATAAGCTAGATTTACTAGCTGACCTTTTATTCATTTAAAGAACAAAATTAGCTCTAATTGCATTAGAATGGAATCCAGTAAATTTTCCCAAGTCTTCTAATGTGGCATCCATGTAAGAGCTGCTGTAATTGTTTACAAGTAAGATGGAAATGCTTTGATTATAATCTTTCCACTTGTTTTACTGTGTCGTAAAAGCATTTCCCCAAACCTAAAGCTAGTTTTTCTGACAGTATACTATCATTTCCTCTTAAACATACTGAATCTTTGGTATTAATGAACAAACTACCATGTGTCATGAGTAAAATATAAATTGAGAGTTCATAATTCTAGGTCAAAATGGGAGTGATATAAGGAAGTCAGGAACTCCTTGTCTGGAAAAACCAGAAAATGGCTTATAACTCAAGTAAGAAAAATTTTAACTACCTGCTTTCTCTTGGAGGTGGCTCAGAATGATAGCTGAGATATATGGCTTTGGGACTACCACATTTATGAGCAGAGTAAGGCAGCAACATGCACACCCCCAGCTTCTGGTCCAGCTGTTCAGCAAACCGGGAGTTTCATTAGGGATGTTAGTGTCTTGCTAGGATTAAAAACAGGACACTTTAAAGTTTCAAATATAGTGATTAAAATTTAAATGTTATTTATAAAGTTTAAGTATAGTCATTGAAAAAACTTTTTTTTTTTTGTCATTGTTCTTGCTGTTTAGCTTCTAACATGGGCAAAATATCTATGAAATATTTCAGTTTTAGTAACAAGTTAACCAGGGCAAATAAAAGAAAACTACCAGTACTCTTCAATTAAAAACAACCAAAAGCAGACAGTTGTATTGGAAGGGAAACAAACTTAAAAAAGAAAGGCAAAAGACTTGGGCCATCTTCATCACCACAGAGACCAGATGAAAAAGAGGAAAGTGGGCCAATGCTCCCTTTACCCCACCCCCCAAGTTAGTTTGATTCGATTTCTGTTACCTGCAATGCAAAGTCTGAGTATTTCTCCGGCCCTTTTTTATTTTTTCTTTTGAGACAGGGTCTTGCTAAGTTACCCAGGCTGGACTTTAACTTTCCAACCCATTGCTTCAGCCTCCCAAGTCACTAGGGTGACGGGCCTGCGTCATGGTGCCCAGCTTGAAAATTCACTTTTAAATTTAATGCCTTAAAAAAACTGTCTCTCCTTTTTAAAAACCTTATTTCACGAGGTTAGGGGCGTGGCTCAGTGGGAGAACCTGTGCTCAGCATGCTCAAGGCGCTGAGTTCCATACCCTGCACCCCTCCCCAAAGTATTTCCCTTTTCATCCTTATTGCTAGGAAGCTATGACCCTATTTGATGTGCAATCACTTGCTTCTTTTCTTCTCTTTGATCTTAGTTTCCTACTTCTACTTCCTGCTTTACTGTACATCTTCTCATTAAATTACCCTAAAACCACTTAAAATAGAAAAATATTTCAAGCATAGAAAGAAAATGCAGAAAGTAGGATAAAAGCCATTTATAATTATTACTCAAAAGAATTGATCACTAACATATTATTGTACCCTTCTCACCCTGCTAAATGTCTTTTGGCTAAATCTGGATACATCTCAAAATATAAAAAAATGCTTATTTTCCTTAAAAATATTCTAAATGATTATTTTTATAATGTCCCATGACTACTTTCCATTTCTATTGTTAAAAAATTTGGATCATACAAAGATGACAAATATCTATACATATTTTAGGTTTTAAAAGATTTAACTTAAGTTTTTAAAGATTAATAAGCATAGCTCGCTGGGTGTGGTGGCGCACGCTTGTAATCCCAGCATTTGGGAAGCTGAGACCGGAGGATCTGGGTTCACAGCCCGCCTCAGCTACCTGGTGAGGCACTCCGCAACTTGGTGAGAACCCTGTTTCAAAATAAAGAATAAAAAAAAAAAAAAGCATAGCTCTAGCTCCTATTTTCACAGTAACAGAAATAATTTAGAAATTACAACTTTTTTTGTGTGTGTATGTTACTAGGGATAGAACCCAGGGGCATTCTACCTGCAAGCTACACCCCCTGGCCCTATTTTATTCTTTTATTTGAAACAGGATTTTACTAAGTGCCTGGGGTTCTCAATAATTTGCTAAGGCTGGTCTCAAATCTGCCATCCTCCTGTCTCAGCCTCCCAAGTATTGGGATTACAAGTGTGCACCACCACACCTGGCTAATTTTAACTATTAGAAAGATCCCTGCCAGGTGTAAGCTACATTTTGTGAATTGCAGCAAAAACTGAATGACATGAAAAGTGACACATCGAATTTCTAGCACCTCCGCTCTGAGAGGACTTTCCTGAATTTAAGATGTCAATCCAGGTGCCACTGGAAATCAAAACATTAGCAAAAGAAAATGATAACTGCCAGCAGGCAAAGTAGTCCCTGAAATAAACCTCAACGTAATCTGAGTGTGTGTGTGTGTGTGTGTGTGTGTGTGTGTGTGTCACTGGGATTGAACTCAGAGGCATTCTACCTTCGAGCTACACACCCCCAGCCCAATTTTATTTCTTTTTTTTTTTTTTTTTTTTTTGCGGTACTGGGGATTGAACTTGGGGGCATTCTACCTCCGAGCTACACCCCCAGCCCTATTTTTTATTCTTTATTTTGAAACCGAGTCTCACTAAGTTGCGGAGTGCCTCACTAGGTAGCTGAGGCTGGCCGCGAACCCGGATCCTCCGGTCTCAGCCTCCCGAATGCTGGGATTACAAGCGTGCGCCACCACGCCCGGCTCCAATTTTATTTCTTATTTGGAAACAGTCTTGCTAGGTTGATGACAGTCTCACTACTTGTTGAGGCTATCCTCGGTCCTATGATCCTTCTGTCTCAGCCTCCCAAGTATAGGGATTAAAGGCGCACGCCACCATGTCTGGCTCAATATTTTGAAAATACAATTAACTTTGTCAAAGAGACTATTTGTTATGAACTCTCAAAGGAATTTAAAGTTATAGGGAAGAATGCTTACTGCCCAACCCCATGATTATTCACTCCAAAAATGTTATGTAAATTTGTATTACATTTTTCTTAATACTTCACCAGTATGTAAAATACCTCTTTACATGAGGCTCCTGTAACAGAATTTTGAGCTTTACAAATTTAGTCAGACATTTAAACTTAGAAAAGCTGCAAGTCTTATTCTGTCATGTCTTTCCTGACAATTTTCTCAAAATAGTCCCTGTCCCCAAGAAATTCTATCAGATTGCTTAGTTCTATTTGCTTTATGGAAACAAATACAAGAACGAATGTTCTAACTCTTCCTATGTTTGCTCAAAATAATTCAGCGTGCACACACAGGCACAGATTGGGATGACAATGACAACTGGCCCGCTCCAACACTGCAGACACGTGCTCTGCGATCAAGCCCAGGAGTCTGCACAGTAGAGTCACAGGAGGCAGCTGCTCCCAAGGTGAAACCTGCTTGCTATCTTGGAATCAAGGCCAACTTGGCTGTTAGGCTAGACTCAGATATCTCAGCAATTACCTCGAATCTTCAAATGTGTGGCTTTCCTGTTCAGATTTTTTTTTTTTTTTTTTTTTTGGTACTGGGGATGGAATCCAGGGTCATTCTACCTTTGAGCTATATCTCCCAGCCCTTTTTTATTTTCACCATTTATTTATTTATTTATTTATTTATTTATTTATTTATTTATTTATTTATTTATTTTTGCAGTACTGGGGATTGAACTCAGAGGCATTCTACCTCCGAGCTACAACCTCAGTCCTATTTTGTAATTTTTATTTTGAAACAGGGTCTAAGTTGCGGAGTGCCTTACTAGGTAGCTAAGGCTGGCCGAGAACCCAGATCCTCCGGTCTTAGTCTCCCAAATGCTGGGATTACAAGCGTGTGCCAGCACGCCCGGCTTTTACTTTTTATTTTGAGATAGGGTCTCATTAAATTGCTCAGGATGACCTTGAACTTGCAATCTTTCTGTTTCAGTCTCCCAAGTACTGGGATTATAGGTGTGCAACACCACACCCACTTCCCCATTCACACTTTACAGGTGTTGAGATTGTAATTTTAGGATTAGGATTTTATTTTCATCTTCAACATAGACTACAGGGAACTAAGGACTCCCATTACTCGAGGACTTGCTAAAGGGAGTGAGGTCTTGGGAAGTCATCTTGAACTGTGACACTGTCAGGAAGTATTGGTCTCCCAACAGATCCCTCTGCAACAGTTTCCAGGAATGCGAGATCAAGGGAAAAACAAGTTACCTCTGTCTTCTTCAAGGAACAGTAATAGAGAACAGAGGAAATAATCTAACCTCAAAGTACTTTCCTGGATCAAGGGCAGAAGACTTCTTTATTTAAGACTTAGAAATTAAATATTGTCTTAAAGATCTTCCAACGAGAGGGTATAATTTGAACCTTGTAAAGCTTTTTCTTTTCCCCATAATTTTGAAAGACTCTACTTTCGGTCTGTCCTACAGCAATAAACACTTCTCCTTATCCCTGGACCATTCAATCTCCTCCATTTTTTGAACTCATTCTGCTCAGTAATTTCACTTTAAAAGAATATGAGTTCACCACCTAAGTGTGTACAAACTAAGTAACTAAAGGCACATTTATAGGAATCTTTCACCACTTTTCCATTATTACAGCCCTAGAATAAGTCATGTATCCTTGTGTTATAACTGTAAAAGATGACTGAAATTTAAATGTCATATGATTTTCATGTGTCATAAAATACTCTTTTAAACTTTTTCTACCATACAAAAATGCAAAAACTATTCTTAAGTTTGTGGGTCATATAAAAACACACAGTGGGCTATTGTTTACTGACCTCTTAGATCTTCCTTCTTCCCCTAACCCCCCCATTTAGTTCTATTTTACATAAAATCCTATTACTATTGGACTTGGGCTCTGTCTTTCTTTTAATTTAAAATGTACTGTTTTTACTTATTAATCTCACTGCTCACTGTAAGAATTTTTTTGCATGTGCCTTGGTCAAACGATTAACCTTTCATAGACACAGGGGTTATTTACCTAAGTAACTCAAAGCTTACATGTTATGTAATATTAGACTTTCAAGGGCAATCTGTCTGGAATCTCTGGTTATTATAATTTCCCTTGAACTGGACATTTTGTTCCAGAGTAACAGGATCCATTTCTCACATCTTCCAATATCTTAGATGTATGGGTGATTTATTAAAAGAAGAAAATACAATAGTCAACAGAGTGACCGAAAGATGCGTAAGGGCAGAGAGAAGGCTGTAACTATCAATGCCTGGTTTTTTTTGAAAATTAAAAAAAAAAAAAATTTAAAATACTTTTATTGGTGCATTATAGTCTCACGTCATAATGTATACTTGGTGATCCCCCCTGCCCCGCCCCTCCCGCTTGCTCCCCACTCCCTCCCCTTCCCCATACAAGGTGTTGAGGTTGACATGGGATTTTCACCTATGTACACATAGTTGATGATAGTAATTCCATTAATGAATCTCATTCTTCCCCCTCCCTCTCCCCTAGACCACCTCCCTGGCTCCACTGGAGTTTCTCCTCCATTATCTGAATTCCCTCTGGTATCCCAATCACTCCCTAGCTTCTGCATATGAGAGAAAATATATGGCCCTTCACTTTCTGTGACTGGCTAATCTCACTTAATATAATGTTCTCTAGGTCCATTTATTTTCCTGCAATTGACATAATTTTGTACTTCTTTATGGCTGAGTAGAATTCCATTGTATATCCCATAATTTTGTAATCCATTCATCTGTGGATGGACACCTAGGTTAGTTCCATAATTTGGCTATTGTGAATTATGCTGCTATAAACAAGGATATGCATATATTACTACAATATTCTGATTTCAGCTCCCTTGGAAAGATACCCAGGAGTGGTATAGCTGGTTATCAAAGCCTTTTTACAAATCTAAATTCTCCAAAGAGAGGGAGCAAGCCAAATTTCAGTGTGGGAGTTAAGATTAAGTACTGGTGAACTACTGAGAAAATAGGAATTAAATATGAACTGGAAGAAGAAAGGGATTTTCTTTCTTTTTTTATTATTATTCAGCACGGATTTTTCATACATTTCTCGAGTACAACAGGGTTACATATACATTTACGACATATCAATCATTGCCAGAGCACAATTAGCACCACTTCTTCGTTTTCCACGTATAGGCCACATTCTTAACATAATCTGGTCAAGCAAACTTTCTAGAGTCATAACACCATAAACCTTTAGAGTCATATATTTACTTTCTAAGAAGTGGGAGGGTCTTTCATCTATGCATCCTAGGAGCAATCTTCAGACTTCGAGACACCAATGTAGCCATAGCAGAAGAGTCAGTATAATTGCTCATATATGCAGATAGCAACTGCCAGGAGGGAAAGGGCCCAGCTGGGCTCCCACGACTCCCCTGTTTTTATCTTAAAATGCACGAAGGACTAGGCCTGTCTCAGGTCGTTTCCTACCAGGTGCTTAATCTTACCCGTCATGGGGTCTCGATGAGTCATTCAACGAGCCCTGTCTTAGGTTGATATTGCCCTGAGAATCAAACCCATCACTGACTACCAGGGAAAGGGGTTTTCTGAATGATGAATAAGAAGATCTTCCCCTTAGAGAAGTGAGACAATCCACAGACTTCCCAAGGAAATGGGGTGAAGAATTATTTTGGTGGGCCCCTATCCTCTACTGGCTGAGAGATGAGGACATTATTCAAAAAAAAATTTTTTTTTGGCGGTACTGGGGATTGAACTCAGGGGCGTTCTACCTTCGAGCTACACCCCCAGCCCTATTTTTCATTCTTTATTTTGAAACAAGGTCTCACTAAGTTTCGTAGTACCTCACTAGGTAGCTGAGGCTGTCTGCAACCCCGAATCCTCTGGTCTCAGCCTCCCAAATGCTGGGATTACAAGCGTGCACCACCACGCCTGGCTCATTATTCAAATTTTTATAGGTAAAATGGGGTGAAGAATTATTTTGGTGGGCCTCTGTCCTCTACTGGTTGAGAGATGAGGACATTATTCAAACTTTTATAAGTAAAATGGAGTGAGCTAGGTACACCAGGAACCTAGTTTAAAAAGATCTGAATCAGCCGGGCGTGGTGGCACACGCTTGTAATCCCAGCATTTGGAAGGCTGAGACTGGAGGATCTGGGTTCATGGCCAGCCTCAGCTACTTAGTGAGGCCCTCCGCAACTTAGTGAGACCCTATTTCAAAATAAAGAATAAAAAATCGGGCTGGGGATATAGCTCGGAGGTAAAATGCCTCTGGGTTCAATCCCCAGCACCACAAAAATAAAAATAAAAAGATCTGAATCCACAATATTTTTACTCACATTTTCTAAGCTTATCTGCAATACTATTAACCACTGTCCTGGTCTTTACTGGCACAACCAAGAAGAATAATGTAGAAATTATCCAGAGAATTTAGATAAGGAAAACATGAACCACCTGGATCATCTCCATTAAATCTTCAGGAGTGCCTACTCTCCTGGAAGGCCATGTCTGCCTCTCTACAACCACTTATAATCACACTAGACTTCTTCATTGAACTGCACTGGAAATGACAGAAGCAGCAGCACAAAATATACACAAACTTTAAGATGAAATGAACCACCTAGAAAAGAGCAAATCTTCTGTTCCCTACTCTACCTAAAGTCCTGCTATGAAGGCTAAAATTGAATGAAGAAGGAATGCCACGCACGCCTTTTTTCTACGTGTTCCAATACTTACAATGTAAACTACTCCATTTTCAGACTTAGAAGAAATAAGATTGTAAACTTGTACTTTTAGTTGTGATTTTCATTTAAATGACAATGCTTTATAGAACAATGGAAGTTCTTTTTAACATGTTTTGCTAAAGAGGTCAATATTTCCTACCTCATTAGGATCATGGAAGAGTAATGTAGGTCTTATACTTCCTTAAAAGATGAATACAAGAAAAAAATCCAACTAATTTATTTTAAAGGATGAGTTTGATATAATGATTCAGTGAAAATTAAGAAGAAGAGCAAACATGGGATTTACATGTAGTTTTGGCCCTCCCTTTTCTTCTCCTGTGGTACTGGGGATAGCACCCAGGGTCTTGCCCATGCTAGGCAAGCCCTCTACAAAGGAGCTATACTCCCAGTCCTACATTTCTAGTTTTAAGAGCAAACAAATGAAAAAGAGTGAACAACCACTACTTCAGTTATTACTGCCATACACTATTTCACCAAGCCTCTGGCAATACCTTTGTTTCATAGATAGAGGATAAAACCATGTACCAGCTGAATCTTTTTTTGTTTTGTTTCATTGTTGTTACTGGGGATTGAACCCAAGGGCATTCTATCTCTGAACCATACCCCCAGACCTTTTTTTCATTTTGTATTTTGAAACAGGGTCTTGCTAAGTTGCTAAGGCTGGCTTCAAGCCTGTGATCCTCCTGTCTCAGCCTCCAAGTACTGGGATTACAGGTGTGCACCACCATGCCCAGCTCACCTGAATCTTCATTCTCTGTCACAGTGATAGATGATGGGAGCTTGAGAAGGTATAATATTACATCTACGTGGGTGAGATATGGCAGTTAGTCCATCTACTTCTTATTTTTCAGATAACTAGGACCCTAAACACTATGCAGAGACAGTATCATGCTAGATTTTAAAGAGCGAAAAATAAGAAGGAAAAAAAGGAACCGAAAGGATTGTGTATGTTAAACAAAGCATTTACCTGGAGGGAGGAAGAAACCAACAAAAACTCGAAAAGGAATAGTTCTCAACACAAAGCTTGACCCTACCTGTTCATACCTGGCCAAGGTTCGTAGAGTTCTAAATCTATCAGGACCGGGTGGAGGAAGTTAGGTTTCACTTGCTTTATTCTGATCCAAAATGTTTATACTTACATCTTGTCTTGACCGGCACCAACTCGCAGAGTCAACCTGGGGATAACTGGACTTGGGGCTGGAACAACTGGCTCCACTTTTATCTGCGGAAGTGAGCACATTACAGTTTAGTATGTTGTGTGTGTTTTCTACAAAAGTACCTCCATCTTCTACTTTCCACCACCACAAACTTAACAGGTTTAAGCCACAAATAAGGCCAGACAAAAAGACCACCTGAATTATTCCGTTTGTTTCTCAACAACTGAAAGCTATCTGACATCATGAGAAATTTTATGAACTTTAATCACATTATGTAAATGCGGCAGTTATTTCTCTTTTATTAGCTTAGGTTAATTTCTTGGGTTTTATCCATTCACTTATTTTTTTGGTGGTGGTGGTACTGGGTATCGAACCCAGAGACTCCTGCATGCTAGGCAAGTGCTCTACTACTGAACTATATCCTCAGGCCCAGATTTTATTTATTGCTACAATTTTAGGGTTTTGTTAGAATTTTTCAACAAAAATTGTCATCTAGAGCATTTATGTAATTGTCAGATAGAACATAAGTAGAAAAATCTGCAATGGTATCTTCTTTATAAGATAAAATGCATCAATTTATGGGACCCGACAAACGTTAAACTCACTGTAAGTTTGCTTTATCAAATGAGAAAGCTGAATTGTCAAGTGCAATTACAGCAAGAAATTATTTCATTTTTGGCTAGAGTAAAAAGATCTGACATGCTGTGAAAGAAAAAAGAAACATATATTCTCTTTTTGGAAAGGATTTATTGTGAAGGCAATGACTGCTGAAAAGCTAAAAAAATTCATAAGTACACATAGATTAAGTATGACATTAAAGGGTCTCTTCACAATTTTTGGTTTGAAGATCATATGGTATTATAAATATTTTTAAATAAAGTAACAAAAACTCTGTAGTTCCAAATTGCTATCTATCTCAGTTTTTCAATGAGAGTCTGATAGGCATTTTGGATGGGATAATTCTTTGTTGCATGGGACTGCCCCAAGCACTGCCAGATGTTTAACATCTGTGGTCTTGGAATATTGTAAAGCCATTTGTTTTCTGCTAGTCCCTGATACCTGGCTGCAAACTACTGATTTATATCTTCCAAGCTCAAGAATTAAACCCTAATGGTAGAGTGTGGGGGCTCTATGGAGGAACGAATCCCAAAACACTGCTCAGCATATGACATCACACAGTGATTTGCACATGGATCTAATCCACTGTTGCTCATTCGTATTTGCCCGTCGCCTCCTAGCTCTTTAAAATTCACCATCACATCCACCTTTGCTTTGACCATGCTCTTGAACAGTGCCTGCCAGGTAGGAGGTGCTCCTTGAACACTTGTTGAATTAACAGCTTACCCTGAAAAGACCCTCAGGTCTCTTGCCTCTTGGGTATTCCATTATTCGCCGCAGATGGACCTAAAACTATCCTCCAGAGCACTTTTTAAGTAGCTGAGACTGGCCTCCCTGCGATCCTCCTGTCTCAGCCTCTCAAGTACTGGGATTACAAGCATGCGCCCGGCTTAGAGCACTTTTTAAATGAAAAAATTTAAAAATCCAACTTCATCAATGCCTCTAACACTATGTAGATTTCTAGCCCACCTAGGTAAGATCCCTCATGTCTGAGGGGTTGTTTGTTTTGGTTTGTTTGTGGTACTGGGGATTGAACCCAGGGGCATTCTATTTCCAAGCTACACCCCTAGTCTTTTAGTTTTGTTTTGAAACAGGGTTTTGCTAGATTGCTGAGGCTGTTCTCGAACGTGTGATCCTCCTGTCTCAGCCTCCCAAGTACTGGGATCACATGCATGCACCACCATCTGTTGTTTATTGCTGAAGCTAGCCTTAAACCCATAGTGATCCTCTTGTCTCAGTCTCCCAAGTACAGGGATTATAGGCATGCACCATCACACCTGGCTCCTCCATCTTTTTGAAATGTGTAATATTTTACTGTTACCCATTCCTTCAACCCGCAAGGCTATTATTTAGACACTTAACCTTTTAAGGCTTTATTTAAAAAGTACAGCTGTTCCTCCTACCCTTAAACATAACTCTGCCTTACTATGATTATGCTTGCACTGCGCTTGGCTCAGTTCTTGACCACCCTGTGTGGCAACTGTAACTTAGGCTTGTATACTAGTTCATGAATTGTCCCATATGCATTATCCCACCTGACTGTCACAACTCAGCAAGCATGTGGAGAGAGATGATCCCCACGTTCACAATGAAGGGCTCAGAAAGAGAAACTGGCTTGCCCACAAAGTCGGTAGATGCAAAGTGTCCAGACCCAGGCCCCCAACACCAGATTCCCCTTCTGTTCTACCACAGAGCTCCTTGACTCTCTGACACACTCTGAGCGCTTCTCCTGATAATGCCGATGTGCTGTTGGCCTGCCTGGAGCTGTTCACTTTCTTTGCAAAGGTCGCCTATGATAAATGACATACACTTGTGAGATGGCTAGGGTTAATTGTAAAATATTTTTTTCTCTATGGAAGGCTAAATAATTTATATGGAAATGGAGATTAACTTTAGCTTCACCTCCATTCAACTAAATTAGCTTGGTTTTCAATTGCTGTCTTAATGGCTTTACAGCACAAATGAATCAAGACATGGTCTATTTATGACCTATTATAAAAAAGTTAAGTGAGATAATATGGAAAAAATAAGCAAACAAAAACGGTGGAACATTTTATAATTTAGATTAAAAATGGTATGAATGTCAACTAGACTTAATGAAGGATTCTGCTACCTCAGCTCAAAGTTTCATCTGTAATTATAGTGACCATATCATGCAAAAAGGAAGATCTCTGATAGTAAAAGAGGTAGCTATTAATTATATCATAAAACAGATGTAAATTGTGATCATCCCAAGCAAACTAGGTTGAATGGTAACCCTAACTACAAACTATGTAAACATCTTCATTTTACTTTTAAAGAAGTTATATCAGCATTTTGTTCTGGCAACAAAAATGTATTGATATTTGTTCTAGTTTAAAATTATCTAAAAGAAGGTGAAAGCAGGAGGATTGAAAGTTTGAGACCAGTAAGCCGAGCATGGTGGCGCATGCTTGTAATCCCAGCATTTGGGAGGCTGAGACCAGAGGATCCAGGTTCGTGGCCAGCCTTAGCTACCTAGTGAGGCCCTCCACAACTTAATGAGACCCTGTTTCAAAATAAAGAATAAAAAAATATAGGGCTGGGGGTGTAGCTCGGAGGTAGAATGCCTCTGAGTTCAATCCCCAGTACCGCAAAAAAAAAAAAAAAAAAAAAAAAAAAAGAGAAAGTTTGAGACCAGTAAGCCGGGTGTGGTGGCGCATGCTTGTAATCCCAGCATGGGAGGTTGAGACCTGAGGATCCGGGTTCCTGGCCAGCTTTAGCTACCTAGTGAGGCACTCCACAACTTAGTGAGACCCTGTTTCAAAATAAAGAATAAAAAATAGGCCTGGGGGTATTGCTCAGAGGTAGAATGCCCCTGAGTTCAATCCCCAGTACTGCAAAAAAAAAAAAAAAAAAAAGAAAGTGTAATTTCCAAATACAAATTTCTTCCTATATTTCTGTTTATGTTAACTATCTAAAGAGATACTTCCTACAGTTATAAAAATAATTTCCCCATGTGTACTTCCTAAGAAACAACAAACTCTGTAACAATGACTTCCATTACTTAAACAATATGGCTAATGACATCTTTTGATGGTACAAACCTGGGGACCATATGAGTTTTTAAGGGTTAAAATAAAAGAACAGCACTTTGGAGTAAAGCTGAGAATTGGGGCGAGCAGAAGAGCATTTACAGTGGATTACTAAGCTTCCCAATTCACCAAAGAGGTAAAGTCCAGCAATATAAGACTCCTTTGTAGCTAACTAAAAATACATTGTCAGTGGATTTGTCCAGTTTTATGTATAAGCAATACTTCTTTCACCTGAACTAATACTAGTAGTCATATAAGCCCCTTATTGCCATGTGCTGCATTTTTTTTGCTAATCTTCAAGGATTTAGCTTCTTTGCCACATACCTCAGGGCACCAACTGATAAAGCTCTAACTCTCCATTTTTCCAGGACACCAGCAGTGCGGCCTTGCAAAAAATGAAAATCGCTCAAGAGATTTAAAGGGGAAATTTATTTTTAAAATCCTGACTTGAAGCAAAGAGGTGGATTTTTAAAAAGCTTATCTATAAAGAATCAGTTTAAATTTAAATTCTATCTTGGAACTCTTTCATGCATTCCAGCTTTAAAGTTTATCTTTTGACAGGGACTTTCTACAAAGGTAATGGGCAGCTTTGTCAATATAATCTGTCCAAGTTTATTTTTTTAATGTTAAACTCCTTTCATTAAAAAAAAAATGCACATATATGTGTACTAGCTATGGCAGCAGCAAGTTCAGCAGGCACTAGTTCAGATTTCCATCTATGCTGATATGTCAGTAAAAAACCCATAATTGCTACTGATGAAAAGCCAAATTTAATCACCTAACATTTTGGATGCCAAGCTATGACTGGTAACCCTTTTGTTGTCTTTCTTAGCAAGTAAGGTTTTTACATTATTTCCTTTTGGAAACATAAACACTGATAAGCTATTTAAAATATTAAGAAGACAGTCCAAAGAAGATATAAGGTTCTGGGGTTAAGTAGAGTGAGTGGCTTCCAGCGTGGACTCTGAAACCAACCCGCTCTTTCAGGAAAGGCTCAGAGTGCAGGCATAGGAAGGCGGGAGACGGCCTTGGCGACTCCTAGGAACTCACACATACTCACTCAAGCCGTAAGTTACCTTCTTGGAATAGACAATTATGACAAACAGGAGGGAACGCTCCCCCCATTTTACTGTGTGATTTTATTTACTGAAAACCCTTCATTTCCCTAGTTACGACAGCTGCTGAGGAAAGACCAGAAATGAGACTGTATAAAATAGAACAATGGAATCCTTTTGTTAAAGGGAAAAATGAGTAAGACTATCATTCCCTAAAGCATAAACTGTTTAAATTCAATAAAGATGATTTTCAGGCAAATCTGAAAGGATTTGGGGATAGATTAAAGAAACATTGAAAGTTTTAATTGTTCTGATTACGAAAGTTATCAAGGCGCTGAGGACATCCCTTTCCTGCTCTTTGAAACATGGCCGTTTCGGAGGGAAGCTCACCAAGTGCTGTGTGCACAGATGCCACAATCGCTAGGAAGTGAGACTCTAAGACTTTATGTGCCAATATAAGTATAAAAAACTGGCAGTGAAGCAAGAGCTCTCTAAGGCTTCTTCAGTACGAAAGTTTTATCATGCCATGATGCCACCTGATTCCTGAGTGGTGACCGTTCTCACCTGGCCCCGGCTCATTGCGTCACTGATGAGCAGTGAGCGGCCTGAGAAAGCTGCCTGGCGAGGCAGAGAGGCCAGGTCACACAGAGCGACCCGGCGGCCACCGCTCTTCCGCTCACTGCTGCGGCAAGCCACCCGGCCTTCTGTGCAGTTTGTCCAGTTATAACAGACCCTCGGGGCTGTTCAGAGGATTAACAGTGGTGTTCGGGCCAGGCCTGCCACTTGAATGAACTCAGTAAGTTAAAGGTGCTAAAGTTATTTGCTAGCCAGGTTAGTCCATTCAATAGCTGATGTCAGCTCAAATAAAACAATCCATCAGTCAGTGGGATAAAATTTTGACAATCCAATTTTAGGCTTTCCATTACAAACAGCTTTGAATTATCCATAGGTTGATTATCAACATCATCGGTTATCTATACAATAATTCTGAGTGAGTTGTCAGTCATCTACTTATTATTAAAGGACTCAAACTAGTCTTTGCTTAGTGTTTTCTATGAGAGAGCAGTTTTTTTGTTTTTTTTTTTGATGGTGCTGGGGATTGAACCCAGAGACATTCTACCTTTGAGCTACACCCCCAGCTTTATTTTATTTTTATCTTGAAACAGGGTCTTGCTAGGTTGATGAGAGTCTGACTATTTGCTGAGACTATCCTCCAACCTGCCATCCTCCTGTCTCAGCCTCCCACATACTGGTACTACAGGCATGTCACCATGCCTAGCTGAAAAGGCAGTTTTAAAGGCTTTTTATGCCAACACATTCTTAGAGAAGGTATAGGACTACTGTTTGAGGTGAAGGTAAACTATTCTTCATAATGATGCCGTCTCTTCCCGGTACTGAATGAGAGGCAGAGACTGAGGGAAGGAAGCAGAGGTCCGCTGAGAGGAGTCGGGAACTAGTGGGGCTGGGTTCCATCGGGTCAGCCTGACTGCGCAGGCCCAGCTTCCATGCTGCTCCTGGGCCAGTGATGACCCTACTGATCTACAGATGGTGATGCCACCACTTTGGGGGCGACACTCTACCACGCCATCCAGATGATGTTAAAATATGGATATATTCAGATCTAAAAACATATACCCCAGTCTGAAAGATGGGTTTTGGCTTATCGTCTGTTTAAGATTAAAGATAGAGCTGGGGGTGTAGCTCAGTGGTTGAGCACTTCCCTAGCATATAAGAGGACCAGGGTTCCATTACCAATACAAAAAAAAAGAGAAAAGAATATAGTAGCAACTATCCATTCCACTAAGGTAAATTTTCCACAATGATCCTTCCTCCAAGAATACTTCAAATATCAAAAGTAAAAAAAAAATTTTGTTTTGGTACTGGGGATTGAACTCAGGGGATTCTACTTCCGAGCTACAGCCTCAGTCCTATTTTGTAATTTTATTTTGAAACAGGGTCTCATTAAGTTGCCGAGAGCCTCGCTAAGTAGCTGAGGCTGGCCACGAACCAGGATCCTCCTGTCTCAGCCTCCCAAGTACTGGGATTACAAGCGTGCGCCATCACGCTCAGCTCAAAAGTAAATTTTAATTAAAGTAATCCTGTACATTCATCTAAACCCCAAAGAGTCATGGTTTAGAATAAACTGTCAATGTAATACATACACTGACATCTACAGATACAAACATTTTCATAAAAAATTTAAGCTGCCTTGAAATACACTAAATGTTAGTACATTTAATTTGGTTCTATTTTTTCCTTCAATTTTTCAATATATATGTATATTTTTTATGGTGGTGCTGGGGATTGAACTCAGAGGCATTCTACCTCTGACCCCCAGCCCTTTTCTTTAAATTTTCTTGTTTTGAAGCAGGCTCTCGCTTGGTTGGTGAGTCTCACTAAGTTGCTGAGGCTGGTTTTGAACTTGCGATCCTCTGGTCTCAGCCTCCCAAGTACTGGGATTACAGGTGTGTGCCACCAAGCCTGGCTTCTATTTTAAATAAGTGACAGACCAGACTCCTAACCCTGATCAATGCATGTTACTTTTCACAAAGGAGGAACTAAGAACTTGCATATATTATTCCACTCAACCCTTTTTAAACCTATTATAGGAATTCATCTTGCTGGGCTGGATTGAAATTCTGGCTCCTGTTCAATTGTAAGTGTGCAATCTTGGGAAAGTTTATTCATCTTTCTAAGCTTCAGTTTTTCATCCTAAAGTGATAACCATTATCTTAGAGGGTTGTGGTAAGAACTTAAACTTATACAAAGTGCTCAGCATGGTGTTTAGCACACAGTAATTACTCAATGTTAACTATTAATATTTTGCTATTTTTACTTTTATCATTATCTCTATTGTTATTTTTAGTTTTATCATTATCTCTATTTTAAAGATGAAATACCTAAGGATTAAAGAAGCTAAAAACTGGTTCTGGCTCTTATCTAGATATACTGGATTCCGAAGCCCAGAGCCCTTCCATTCAACAAGCAAGTTCTTATTGAATTAATGGTAACTTTACTGGATGTTGGATTTTATAATGTGGATAAGGCTGGTAAAAACTTCATAACCAGGAAAAACGTGGAGGAGATTTTAAAATTTACCCTTAATTCTGTGGGTATGTAAACAATTTCACAGGTGTAATCTCATTGCAGGTCTTTCCTTCCCTTTCTTCTATGTTTTTCTCCCTTTCTTTCTTTCTTTTTTATAGTATTGGAGATTCTACCTCTGAGCTACACCCACAGTCCTATTTTATTTATTTATGTATTTATTTATTTATTTATGTATTTATGTATTTATTTATTTTTGCAGTACTGGGGATTGAACTCAGGGGCATTCTACCTCTGAGCTATACCCTCAGCCCTATTTTTTTTTTTTTTAATTCTTTATTTTTGAAACAGGGTCTCACTAAGTTCAAGGCTGGCCTGAACCTGAATTTGGGAGGTCTCAGCCTCCCAAATGCTGGGATTACAAGCGTGTGCCACCACGCCTGGCTAGTCCTATTTTATTTTATTATTATTATTATTATTTTTGTGTGTGTGTGGTACTGGGGATTGAACTCAGGGGCATTCTACCTTCAAGCTATACCCCCAGCTCTATTCTTTATTCTTTATTTTGAAACTGGGTCTCACTAAGTTGCAGAGTGCCTCACTAGGTAGCTGAGGCTGGCCGCCAACCTGGATCCTCTGGTCTCAGGCTCCCAAATGCTGGGATTACAAGCGTGTGCCACCACGCCCAGCTGTATTTTGAAATAGGTCTCACTAAGTTGCTAAGCCTGGCCACAAACCTGCAATCCTCCTGTCTCAGGCTCCCAAGTACTGGGATTACAGGTGTGTGCCACCACACCTGACTTCATCAGGTCTGCTTAATATTGAAACAAGAACTTGTACCTTGCTGTCAGATGAAATCTGTGCTGCTAAACTGAGTCTCTGCCTCCTGGAGGCAGTATGAGGGGCTTTTCTTGCTTACAGCCAGGTAGATGCTGAGGAAAGGCATGGACCGCTGTTACAAACCTAATCTGATGGGCTTCCCTCAAGTTCATAACACTGTTAACCAAACCACTGGCTTTCCAAAGTCAAGATGGTGAGGAGAGCAAGTGCACCAAGTCTGATCTCCTGGAGGCTCGGCTGAAATAAAATAAAGAAGAAAAACTAGGGCTGGGGGTATAGCTCGGAGGTAGAATGCCCCTGAGTTCAATCCCCAGTACTGCAAAAAATAAAAAATAAAAATAAAGAAAAATGGATGCTGTCTTTTCCAGGTATCTAATAGAACAAAATAAAATATTATGTAGCAGGCTTGACAGTTAACGAAAATATGATTCATAGCTTGAAACTACGGGCTTTTAAAATCTGCTAGAGATTAATACAGTTAAGTAGAGAGTTTACAGCTTGTGAATAGATTCCTCTCAAGCTGTGAGCATCTTTTTAATATCTCTGAGTATACACAGGGCTTGATTACACGTTTATGGCTGTCAGAATTAAAGTTAAACTTTGTACCCTCATTACAAGAATATTCTCAGTTAAGTGACGAGTGCTTTACATCCAAATTACAGATACACTTGCTGGCTTTGTTTACCTGTGTTTCTCACTAGGACTTTGCTCAGATAGTGCCGAAAATGAGAAACTGCTTACTTTTTCATGCTTGTGTTTCTCCTTCTCTTTTTCTCTTTTCTCTCTCTCTCTCTTCTCTTTCTCCCTTTCCTTTTCCTTCTTCTCCTTTTCCTTCTCTTTCTCTTTCTTTTTCTTCTTCTCCTTTTTGTCCTTTTTCCTGTCTTTCTCTTTAGGTTTCTCTTTCTCCTCAAACAGTTTTTCCGGGAGCATCGGCGATAGAGAAGGCAGCATGGATGGGACCCGCACTGCTGCCGAGGGGCTGAACAAGGGCAGAGCCATTTCTTTTGGAGGCAATACCAGCGGGGTTGGTGGGGCCTTGATCTTATCCTCTCTCCCTTTGTCTTTAACTTTTTCTTTTTCTCTCTTATCTTTATCTCTTTTGCCCCTTTCTCTATCTTTCTTCTTATCTTTATGTTTCTCTTTCTCTTTCCTCATAATTCCATCTTTTAATCTCACTTTTGGGTCAGCGTCTTCAAATTCTTTTATTTTAAACTTGTAGGGATCCGAATCCTCATCTTTAAGAAATTCCTTCCATGGGTACTTTGTTTCCTTGATAGCGTCCTTTTCTTTCTCCTTCTCTTTCACTTTCTCTTTCTCTTTCTCCTTATTTTTGTCTTTGCTTTTGTCTTTCTCCCTCTCCCTATCCCGCTGCTTTTCCTTCTTTTTCAATTTGGTCTTCAGTTCTTTTTTCAACTTCTTCTTTACCTCCACCGAGGAAGGCAGCTTGGTTTTCTCCTCGTACACCTTGTGGAGAGGTTCCGGGGTGGGAGGAGACACGGAAGGGGAAGAGATGTAAGGAAAGCTGGGAGGCATATTGGAAGGGGCGCCCAGCTTCGCCTTCCGCACGACCTCGTCGATGGAAGCATCCATCGTCCATGAGTTATCAGAACTTGAAGTGCCACCTGAAAGAGGCAGAGGAGTGGAGCCCGACTTCATGAAATTGTTGGCGGAAGTGGAAGCTTTTGGAGTGGTACACTCCGAACCTGAAATTCTCTTAGGGCTGGTGAAAATGTCTCCTTCGGATTCGGATCCAGAGGAAAACTCGAAAGGATCTGGCTCCCGCTCGGCACAGGCTCGTGCGATCACGGCATCGATGGAGTCGTCGATCGTCTTGTCTGTGATGACAGCCTTTCGCGGGACGACCTCATTGTTCAGTTTCCCGGCCTCCGGGGGTGTCTGTATTTGCTTCACCTGGATGATCTCTTTATTAATTTTTTCACTTATCACAGCTGAAGGAGTCCTGTTTGGTGTGTCAGGTCTGACAGGGACTTGGGGAATATGTGTCATAATTTTGGGGCTCTTGGGGCTTTTGGGGCTCTTAGAACGTCCAGGTGATTTCTTTTCTTTGGATATAGTTTTTGGTGACCGAATAGGACTCCCAACCATTCCTGGTGACTGGGTAGTTTTAGGTGATTTCGTTTTCTGTCCTGGAGAACTAGTTTTAGTCTTTGTTTTAGGTGTAAATGACTTTGTTTCTAATGGCTTTGAAGTTGGTATTTGTGACTTTGCAACTGGAGCCAACATTGGCGGCTCTGGGGATGGTGGTGCGAGGTCTGTGCTGTCCTGCACGTGGACTGGAGAAAGCATTGGTGGGATCTTTTGCGTATTTATTGAGCTGAGTGGTTCTCGGGCTTCCAATAATACTACATCTAGGGCGTCCCCTTTAGTACTTAGCAATCGTGGTCGCTTCATGGCGGGCATTTCTTCAGCTTCAGGACTGTCCAATGGCCTTTTGCCCAAGAAATTCTCATCATTAATAATTTCCTCCTCCTCCAGTTCATCGTCTTCTTCCAGGGGAACTTGCATGGCTTCTGCTGATGTGCCCCCATCAGTGGGCACCTGCTCTTCTTCTTCCTCTGGTAAAGAAAGAAAAAAAGAAGTATTATTGGAATGTAACAAAATCTAGTAAATAAAAACAATGCTTCCAACTCAATTTCTAGGAAAGGAAAGAAGTTGAGTGTGTAATGGGTGAAGCGGGAAGTTCTCAAGGATCTTCCTCACCTGTGTGCCACCACTGTTTGAAGATGGCACTCAGTACCAGCACATGTTCTGATTACTGTTCTGCCAAGTGGTCTGGTTCTGACTTCAGGATCTGGACTTCACGACATATTTCCAATCTGTCTTTGCCTGCTTTCTTAATTATTTTCCTAACTTGAGTAAATACTATGTCCATGTCCTTCTCATGTACACACACACACACACACACACACACACACACACACACACAGACATACACTCACATTCTCTCTCTCTGTCATATACACACATGTACACACATATACGTATCTAAAAATCCAGAGATGGGTTATTTTATTATATGACAGTTATTCTTAAAGATGACAGAAAGGCATACTTTTTTTCGGACTTTTGTAACAAATTTTGATTTTCTGGACACAATTCACATCCTACACATATCCTCTTTTTCTTGCTGTTAGCCACTTAGAGAGGCAGTATGGAACAATGCAGTACAGCTGGTTTACACATTTGAAAAACCGTCTTTCAGCTAGAGTTCTAGCACTTCAGAGCAACCAGGCCCAGGTGATCTCTCAACCTCTGGGAGCCTGTTCCTGACCTTTCAAAAGGGGCTAATGTTATCTGCCCCGCCTGCCTGACTGAGTTGTCGTAAGATCAAATTATTTCTTTCTACACATATTAACACAATGGTAATGGCTGAGGCCGGAGGATTGTGAGTTCAGGCTGACCTGGGCAACATAGTGAGACCCCATTCACCCTCTCCCCTGAAAAAAATAAAAGAGAGAAGAGAATGAGGCTAACAGAAGCAGTTAGGCTACAAAAGTGGTAAGGGGTGATTGAGAGAAAAAACAAGGGAATGTGTTTGAAACATTCTGTAGACAGCGAAGAACAACGCAACTTCAATACATAATTATCACCACCACTTGATAATGACTCCACCTTCATCCAGTACCCAAGGCAACATGTAGTCATTCATGTTTAATGTAAACAAACACATAAGGCTTAATGCTAGAACTCCACAAGCCAGGCGGGTATCGTCTGGTTGTGTTATTTTATTTTTGTTCTTAATTTTTGTTCACTTTAAGTCCCTGCTGCCAAGATGTATTAATCTAGAAGCTTTATATAATTTAAATGACAGACATTAATTATGAAACTAAGCTAGTAATATTGATTTATAGAATACCTAAAATACAGATGTTTTATGATAGATTAAAAACAGTATTAGTTTAATTTATAATTTACTTTTAAAGATTTTATAGAGATTTGATTGCATCATCAAAATCAATCAAAATGAACAAAGAACTTCACTGGGGAAAAAAAGCCTTAATTTTTAATGAGAACAGGGTCTCTCTGTAAGCTGTTGAAACTGGCCTCGAACCTGCAATCCTCCTGTCTCAGCCTCCCAACTGCTGGCATTACTGGTGTGTGGCACCGTGCCCATCTGTGACATGACTTTTAATGTATTTTTCCTTTTTGTGAGAATTAAAAATTATGATAGTTGTTGTAATTGATAATTACCATTGCCATTCATCAAAGAATACTTTCAGGGGAAAAAAACCCAAAGGCACTAACAATAGCAATAGCAAGACATAAAAAGAATCACACCTATCCCAGTGTGGCAATCCCTATTCTCAAAAATTTTGAATTACTGGTTAACGTATATGTCCACTATTAACAACCCTATTTTTCATAGAGATTCATCAAAATGTAAATGCTATAATTCAATTGTAGAAAAAACTGCCACAATAAGGAGGAACATTCCATTCTGCTGAAAGCTTCTGCACGTATGGTGTCACAGCTGGATCTTAAGTGTCCTCCAAAGGCCCATGTGTTACCCACCTGATCCCAGCTCGGCACTATGGGAGGTGGTGGGCACTTTAAGAAGCGGGGCCTACTGGGAGGTATTTAAGTCATCTGGGACGTTCCTTCAAATGAGGCTGGGGGACTGCAGTCTCTTTTTCCTTCTCTCTTTGTTTCTGGCAATGAGGTGAGCAGTTTTGTTGCATCAAATGCTCTGGCTGTGATGTGGTTCTTTGCCACAGGACTAACACAACAGGGCCAACCAATCATGAATAGACACCTCCCAAACTGTGAGTCAAAAGAAACCTTTTCTCTTCATAAACTGATGGTCTGAGATATTTGTTACAGCAACAGAAAGCTGACTAGCATACATGTTATGCTTTTTCACCAGTCAAGAAAGGGAAACAAGCCGGGCGTGGTGGTGCACACTTGTAATCCCAGCATTCGGGAGGCTGAGACTGGAGGATCCGGGTTCACGGCCAGCCTCAGCTACCTAGTGAGGCACTCCGCAACTTAGTGAGACTCGGTTTCAAAATAAAAGAACAAAAAACAGGGCTGGGGGTATAGCTCGGAGGTAGAATGCCTCTGAGTTCAATCCCCAGTACCACAAAAAAATAAAAATAAAAAAGAAAGGGAAACAATATGAATGAATCATCACAGATTTATCACCTCAGTTGGAAATACAATTTAAAAAAGATATTTAATTGTAGCAGGAAAGCTTATCATAATGCAAAAAAGAACAATAAAGAACTTATGAATACCCTTTACATTGATTCACCAATTATTTATATTTGCCTCATAATTATATAAGTATTTATATAATTTTCAGAACTGTTTGAAAATAAGTTATTAATAGTTCTTTATCCTAAATGCATCAATGTGAGACTATAGAACAATAGTCAAACTGTCTTTAATCACATAAAAGAAACTGTACCCATATTAATGTCCATCTTTTTAAAACTTTACTAATGTTGATAGGGCCAGGGCACTACAAACTCCACTCCATTTTTTTTCATTAATTACACAAATAAATAATCCACACTCCCTATATTTCCCTGAGGAATAATGAGAAAAACATGCTTCTTTACCAAACTTCTCAAACAAAAACAAAACAAGGCAATAAGGTCTGAACAAACCACAAGGATTTTGGGAAGGTTAATTCCAAGCTACTATAAATATTGACTTAGAACAAAATATCTTTTAAACTAGAATAGTAAATGCCTTTAAAGAAACACTATAATCTAAAAAGCTCATAGACATTAGGAAAAAAAAGGAAATTGTTTGCACATGGCATGAAAGCTTTTTATCTCATTAACTACACAGATGCATGCAACTTTTAAAATTCAGTGGTGTGTTCTCAAACTAGGCAGAAAATACACTTCCATTTTTAAACTTTAAATAAAAGGACATGAAATGTTCTATGTATATATTTCCCTCCAAATTAAATTTATTTAAGCTAAATTTCTTAGTATTAAAAAAAAAATACATGCAAGCTGGGCATCTCCCAGTACTTGGGAGGCTGAGATAGGAGGAATGCAGGTTTGAGGCCAGCCTCAGCAACTTAGTGAGACCCTGTTTCAAAATAAAAAATAATAAAAAAAACCCACCCATCTTTATATTCGTCTGAATGTTAGAGGTGTATTTATTGTAAGCAGTTTCTTGAAGAGACTCAGTGCTACTAGCTCTCATTCATTCATTCACTCACTCCTTCACCTATGGAGTGAATTCTGAATGGCATGCAGGTGAGCATCAGACCCTAGCAATACTTTAGACTTGACCCATTTTGTGGCGGCCACTTCCAGGGGCGAGGCGGGGTGGGATCTACAGGAAGCCCCTGTGGAGGACAGACGTGAGGACAGAAACGAGATGCTAACTAGAGTCAGAGCTGGACTGAAATGACACCATTCAAACCACAGCCCGCTTAACCTCCTAGGACCAGGATGTCTCAGCTATAAAGTGCAAGTGTGAATACCTGACTTCCTCTTTTCTTTTCTTTCCTTTGGTGGTACTGGTGATGGAACCCAGGGGCATTCTACCTCCAAGCTACACATCCAGGCCTTTTTATGTTTATTTTGAAACAGGATCTAGCTAGGTTGACGAGTCTGACTACTTGTTGAGGCTGGCCTCGAACCTGCGATCCTCCTGTCTCAACCTCCCCAGTACTGGGATTATAGGCGGGTACTCACCATGCCTGGTTCTGACTTCCTGCTTCTAAGAGTTGAAGACCTTAATTATAACAGTCCTCTTTACCTGTAGTTGAACAAGTATGTGGGATGATCTAAAGGGCAGGACAGAGATATCCCTGCCCCTATGTGTCCCACTGAAAAACATCCAACATGATGCTTGGGATTCTGGCCACTTGATTTAGTCTTTGGATAAAGACAGTACTTTTTTTTTTTTTGGTACTGGGGATTGAACTCAGAGGCATTCTACCTCCGAGCTATACCCCCAGCCCTATTTTTTATTCTTTATTTTGAAACCGAGTCTCACTAAGTTGTGGAGTGCCTCACTAGGTAGCTGAGGCTGGCCGCGAACCCGGATCCTCCGGTCTCAGCCTCCCGAATGCTGGGATTACAAGCGTGCGCCACCACGCCCGGCTC
>PVLC010008700.1:0-57094 GCA_004027655.1 Graphiurus murinus | reverse complement strand
GCCACCACGCCCAGCTTAGACTGAGTTTTTAAAACAGTTCTAGAAAAATTTCAGGCATTATTCCACCAAAGAGTGCTTCTGCCTCTTCCTCTCCTTATATGACTCCAACTAAGTGCATGTAAGGTCCTCTCACCCTTTATTTCCTTGTTCTTGGTTTATATCTTTATGCTACAATCATTGTTGTTTAGTCACCCCCACCCCCACTCCTTCTAGCTCACTGTCTCTCTGGTGTTGAGTCAAATCTGTTGTTAAATCTTTCAGTGAATTCTTAGTTTCAATCATCACTTTTGTATATTTGTATGTGGTACTCGGGATTGAACCCAGGGATGGGGTGTGCTCTACCTCTGAGCTACACTTCCAGCCTGTTTTGTGTTTTTTTTTTAAACAGGGACTCACTAAGTTACCACACAGGGGCCTCAAACCTACAATCCTCTTGTCTCACTCTTCCAAATGCTAGGATTACAGGCATGTGCTACCAGACCCACCTTGATTATTGCCATTTTCAACCTAGGATTTCAGTATAATTCTTTTTCAAATATGCTTATCAACTTTGTGTAGATTTTAATATTTTGGTTTTAAACTGAAAAAAAATAATATATACTTATTTTATACTAGTTTTATTACAGTTTGCATCTAACAATTCTAATACGTTAAGTCTCGGTGGTTTATTTTTTCTTTTTAGATTCATATTCCAAAAGATTTCCAAAAATCACAGAATAGTTGCAGGAGACAGTACATAGAATTCCCATACAACCTTTCCTTGATTCAAATATTGTTAACATTTTGCCCTTTGGCTTTGCTATTCTATTTATGGACATTATATAATAAGATATTATAGAGAAATATAATAGAAAATATGTATCTGAAAATTAATCCAAGCAGAACTAAGCAAAGTACAATGATTCAGGGAGAGAGAAAAATCCCCTTATCAGTAGATCTTGACAGATAAGTAGATCCTTAAACCTTTGATCTTGCAGGCATGATCTTACTCTATGAATGGCCTACCTTTGCAAGCCTATTCTTTGAAACTGTTCTGAATTAGATTTTTATCTTTTGCAATTCAAGTTCTAAGCTGATTCAAAGTTTAAAATTCTATGTACACAGTAAAGTTCTGGGTATAAGTATAGCATTATCTCCTCCCAAGACTTGCTGGTCAGCAAGCAATAACCACACAGGGAAGAAAAAGCATATAAAATGAGAAATAGTATAGTAGGAATTAAATCAAAGGAGAAAAGATAGAAATGCCAATTATCACATTTAATTTTTTATGTTGTCAGATCTTTTATCATTTTAATTATTAATAAGTAGCCTTAGGAAAAATAAAATTCACGTACATGATAATGTAGACCACTGCTTCCAAAAAGCCCACAGCACCTTGTGTACCTGTCATTGTCCTTATATACAATGTTACGTCAAATGTGAGGCATTAGCAAATAAATCGTTTTCAGAAGTGCTTGAACATAGCTGAGGAGTTTCCAGTCCAAGTCTCCAAAGTCATCACACCTCACATCAACAGTCTGAAATAGACTCTAACTCACCTCTCCAGGAACAGCTCCCATTTTCCTTCTCCTATTATCAACTCTACATATGGCAGCCAGAGAATACATCACCACACCTTCCCACTGAAAGTAGAACAAACACTAAAATCCTTTCCTACAGTGTACAGAAGGGCTCCTTAGTGGATTCTAGCAACCTCATCTTCTATCCCTATTCCTCACCCATTTCATTCCAGTGATACTGGATTGCTTAGGTGCTTCTTACATGCCCGACGAATTCCTTTCCCAGCAACTCTGTCTGCAGAACTTACCTCCACATACTCTTATGGACCAGCCCTCATTTAGTCCAGGTTTCTGCTCAAATATCACATCCCCCATAACCTTTCTTCACCTACTTAAAACACACTTCCAACCCTGCTAGCAGGCTTTTCTACCCTCTCCTCTGTCTTCCTTTCATTCCTAGTACTCACACTAACTAAAATGTGATTTTGTTTATCTGTTCATTCTTACTTGTTCTCTCTCTCTTCTAGAAGGTAAGTTCCAGAAGACTAGCTTTGTTTTCTCACTGCCATATTTTTAGACCCTAGAGTAGTACCTGGTACCTTGTAAGCGCTAATCAAAATTTAGTTGAGTATATAACTGTAATGTGAATTATAATAATAACTCAATTATTATTGTTAAAATATTTGCCTAATTTATATATGTACACATATGTATATACATGTATATATGTATATAAGGAGAGAGAGAGAGAGAGAAAGACACAGTATATATAGGGTTTGATACTATCTATGGTTTAAGGTATTCACAAAGCACAAGGAGCCCATGGCAGAGTAGCTGAAGGAAGTCCAGTCAGTAGGGCTGAAGGGCAGTGGTATAGGTGGAGATTATTACTGTAATTATCATTATTATTGTTAATGTTTATAAATCTTTATAATGATTAAATAAGACTTATTATTATTTTTGTGGTACTAGGGATTGCACCCAGGGCCACATGCACAATAGGCAAGTACTCTACCACTGAGCTACATCCCCAGCTCTTTTGAAACAGCATTTTATTAAATTACTCAGGCTGGAATTTTTGTGTATTGGTGGGGGGTGGGGTGCTAGGGATTGAACACAAAGGGTTCTACCTCAGAGTTACAGTTCCAACCCATTTTATTTTGAAACAGGGTCTTGCTAAGTTACCACACACCATGGCCTTGAACCTGCCATACTCCTGTCTCAACCTCCTGAGTAACTGGAATTATAGGCACAAGCATACCTGACCTGAATTATTTTTTTATTAAAAATATTTTAATAAAATGTATAAATAGGGAATATCTAAATATTTTTAACTTTTTAAAATACCTATTTAAAAATCAAATACAGCTGGGCATCATGGTACATGTCTGTAATTCCAGTATTTGGGAGGCTGAGACAGGAGGATCACAGGTTCAAGACCAGTCTAAGCAACTGAGTAAGACTTACAGCAACTTAGTGAGACCCTGTTTCAAAATAATAAAATAGGACTGGGGGCTCTATTTCAGACATAGAATGACCCTGGGTTTACCCTCAATACCAGAAAAAAAAAAAAAAAAGGAAAGAAAGAAGGAAGGAAGAGAGGGAGGGAGGAAGGGAAGGAAAGATGTTTAAGTGCCATATTACTAACTTTGTCAAATATGTATTTTCTTAATTAAATTTTTCAAAACTATCCACTTAAGCTTTTTTTACAAATTATTTTGATCATTTCATGCTTCTTTGTTAATGAATTGGGTTCTTGGAATAATAGATTTCACAAACAGGAGAATAGATTCTAAATAACTCATTAAATGAGTTATTTAGATTACTCTATATTTTTTAAGAGCTAGAGCTACGTAGCTATGGAGTCCTGTTAAGACTTACAATTATATATATAGCATATTCAGATAATGCCACAAACAAAAAATGAGGGTTCATGAATATAAAGTAAGACCAAAGGAGAGAGATAATTTTTAGGTACACAAACAAAGATTAAATGTTTAATCGTTCTTATATTTATATATTATCTCTTTATTCTCAGCTCTTGCTTTTTTTTTAACTTACAGTACATTAATTTGACTTAGAACTACCAGTTAATCTATAAAAAGTAACTTGGAAGAAAGGAAAGCAAATGTAGGGAGAGAAAAATTGAGCAATGATGATTAATGCCAAATCTAACCTTTCTGCTCTAAAGCATCGAATGTCAAATACAGACCAAATTACTGTTAATAGTCTCTATTATGATTTCCTTTAATCATAAACTATGAAAAGCCAATTACTTGAAATAAAACATTAATATATTTAGTAGAAAAAATCAAAACACAAAAAACTCGTAATTGAGATTTATGGTACCTTGTTAAGCTAGATATTACTGCCCAAATTACTTCTGCAAGTGGTAAAATTGAAAATATATGACAATGAATAAGATTTTTAAATAAACTAGGAAACAAAGTTCTAGGTATACGTCTTTGGTTCAAAGAGGAGTTAATCACGGAGTTTCTGATGACTGAAATCATTGCTTTAGATATTATTGGTTACTTTTCAGTATTCCCTAAATGAAAAGATTAGCCATCATAATCATTTGCCATGCTGATAATGCCATGATATAGTCTTACACTTTATCTAAATAAAAGGGGAAAGCAAAGTACCAAGTATCATTTTCTTATTACCCAGGGCCTTGCATAGGCTAGACAAACACTATATCACTTTGCCATGTTCATGGCCCTCATTTTCAAAATTTGTTATGTTATCCCTATTACCAATAATGTGCTGAATGCTGACTGTAAATAAAATTTTAAATGAATATTTTTTAATGAAGAAATTCACAACTATTTTAACTATCAAGGGCAGTTGGTAGGGTATATGGAATGGCTGAGTGTAAAATATCTGTGTCTGAATAGAAAAAGAAAAAGGGAAAGATGATCGTAGCAGTGATATCCTGCAGAGCACAGTAGAGGCAGGAAAGGAAGTTTAGCAACACGTAAGCAAAACAGACGAAATCTCATAATCTTTATATTTCATCTGTTCTCTGATGATTGTCCTGGAAAACCATGGACAGGGGCTAAAGCAAAAGCACATATTTGGACCCCAACTGCCTATCTTCCACCCCTGTCCTACATCATGACTTCAAAATGATCCTCTCTACTCATCTACTTCCCTCCCCTAGAAAATAATATCTTTATTAAGGAGAAATTTAAAATTAGTTCATTTGACAGGAAAGATAAGCACATAAAAGTGTAAAATATAGTGCTTCAAATAAGAGATGACACTCATTCTTATTGCAGTCTCTTGGAAATTAACTGTGAACTTAACACTTTGAAGATAATGTGATAATCAACTGGCAAAGATAACAAGATAGACTACAATATAAAATGCATTTCAGAAAAGAGAGATAATGCCACCAAATTCATTTCCCAGGGTTAAGTGGGGAAAGATACACACTTCATGCTGTTCCTTCCTATTTTACTTAAGTTAACAAATTAACTCACATAGAAAAAAGGTATTTTTCTCACTATATTTTAATAATTTCCTTTTTTTGAAGATATACCACTACTATAAGAAATCTTATCTACTGTGTATCTATTCTGTGAGCTAAGTATATTTATATGCATATTTTTCCACCTTATTAACATTCATTGAGTTTAAACAAAGGTAATATATAGAATTTAATGAAGAATTAAGATACATTCCAATTAGTAAACTCTCTTTTTACAAAAATTATTCATAGTTGCCTTTTATCTAACTAGTTTTTCTAAGAGAGAATACCAATTATGAGACTCAATACCTCTTTAAAAAGTTAAAAAAAAAAAAAAAAAACATGAGACTCGAAGAACGTTGAGAAAGTAAAAGCTCAGTATAAGACAAGACTTTAGCAAAGGAAGAGTTTTAGCAGATTAATTTGAGAAGTGAGCAGGAAACAAGCTCAGGATTGCCCTAAATATTTGAATTCATTTTTCTAAAAGAGAATGAATATTAGGAGGAATGTGATTGGCCTTTGACATATAAGGAGGTAAGAGAGAACTTTTGAAAAACATGTACTGTGAACTCTGGGATGAAATCACCTGAAGAAGATGGAAAAATCACACATCACTGAATAATGCCAAAGAAATTAGAACCACCAAAAGCTATGACTAATATTCAGTGCAAAAAATATTAAAGAACAAGGGGAAAATCTAGTTCTATTTTTCTTTCATTTTTAAAAGTCAAAAATTCATAGTATATTCTAGAAAACAGGAGCTAAAGAGATAAGGAGGAAATAATCTATCTTCCCTCTATTTTATAACATATTTAGAATAACAGATTTCCTGTATGTGTTTTACCTACCTCTAGAAGGGTTTGCATACTTTTGTAACACATTTCCCCCAACATATAACATATGTATGTTTATATTATTATAATCCTCATATTCATTGTAATGCCTGTATATCATCCTCAAGTGTATGTGCTTAACTATATTGTTGGCCATCTGAGTTAATTCTGATGCTTTATTATTATATATACCACATCCATCAACATTTTAAAATAGGTGACCTTTTCATATTTTGCACAATTTTCTTAAGATATATTCCCAGAAGTAGTACTAATAGATCAGACTGTATGAATATTTTATTGGTGTCCCTCTCATACTGACAGATTGCTTTCCAAAAGGGCTATGCCAATTTTAATTGCAATGAAGAGTATCTGAAAGCATCAGATTCACAGAGCCTTGTCTACATGGAACATGATTGTTCTCAATATTGTCATTTTTAGTAGGTAGCTAAATAGTCCTCGTATTGTTCATATTTGGTCTAGTAAACCATAGGATAGGAAAGAATATCCACAATTAGCAATTTGATGAAAACTCTCTATTCTAGTGAGTATCTTTGTGATCAAATTGGTTAAATCGATTCTGGGAGATAACCAGATGAGATTAGTTCACAATAAATTACATATACAGAAAGCATGCTGATAGAAAAGTGTTAATTGGGCAAGGTCTCTAGGGAAATATCATGAAACTAGGTCTTTGGTCCAGTCCTATTCACACTATTAATCATACAACTAAGTCACAGAAGGCAAGACAACCAACTGTGAAAGTGAATAAATACACATACTCTTTCAAAATAAAGAAGTGCACATACATTTTAAACCAGCAATTCCTTTTCTTGGTCCTCCAGATGTTTGTACAGAATTAGTCACTACAGCATTTGAATCTGTTTCTAAAAGAAAGACGATGGTGTTAACCAAAAGATTGGAAAAAATACAGTCGTCATGGAAGGGGACGGCCAAATAGTAAATCAATTACACTATTTTCAACAAATATGACATCATGGAGTTGTAAAAGTGAATGAATGGCTCTTTATGTATAAACTTTAACAGTTCTCTCAGGTTGTTGAATTTAAAATGCAGTAAGTAAAACATGTATATAATACGTTGCTATTTGTATGAAAATTGAGGGAAAATAGTGTTAATATGAGCATAGGTGATCTCTAGAATGATAACACAACGTTTAATTTTATGTGTCAACTTTTGGTGAGGCTAAAGGATGTCTATATAGCTGGGAAAATATAATTTCTGTTTGTTTGTGATACATCTGAAAGCAATTAGCATTTGAATTGGTAGACTGAGTGAAGATCACCTTCACTAATGTGAGTACGTATCATCCAATCCTTTGAGGGCCAGAATAGAACACAAAGATGGAAAGAGGATGAATTTGCTCTCTACTTATATCAGGACATTCATTTTCTCTTGCTCTTCCAAACTGAAGCTCTTGGTTCCCTAGCTTTCAAACAGAGACACGGACTTATGCTACCCTGTTCTCAGGCTTTCAGACTGAAGACTGGATCACAATGATAGTTTTTGAGCTTGCACATGGCTGATCATAGAACTTCTCAGCCTCCAAAATCATGTGAGCCAATTCCTATAATAAATATCAATATCTCTAACTTGGATATATGGACCTGACTTATGAAGACTTTGGTACTAAGAGTGGTTCTAAAAGAACAGAATTTTAAGAATGAGTTCTCTAAATTGGTTCTTGGATTTCTGGAACTGGTTCTCTAATTTGAACAGATTTAAAAATGCCAGTGCCTCTATTTTGAGAAGTAAATAGAGCCCTGACAGTCCATAGCATGAACTGTCGACAGAGAGAATACAAAATATGTGTATTGCATGCTCCTAATAGGAAGGAGCTGAGTGAATCAATACAATACTTCCAAACAATTCTTTTAAAACTAAGGGATATAATAATGTTGCCTAGTAACTCTAATGTTTCTGGATAAAGTATTGAAAGAAAAGGATGAGCTCCAAGGTTTGAATTCCAAGTTCAAGCACCACATAATGATATATGAGCTTAGAGCTTTACATCCTGGAGCTGTGGGGCTGAAATTTCTGAACATAAGAAAGAGAACCTCAGCCTGGGACTGGCTGAAGTTAAACTATTTACCTTTTTACCAGGATGCCTACTGATAAAGTGAGGGCATTTATTGGGAAAGAAAGGGATATTGTATGTTGGGATGGAGAAATACGGGAAGACTCTGATAATACTAGAAACAATTGACCTAAAGTCTGATGACTGGGAAGGAAGTCCCAGTAGGAGCAGCCTCTCTACTCCTAATGGTATTTTCCTTTCCACCTCTATCTGGACGGATTGACTCTGCATTGTAAAGAATTCCTCTATCTTACTATTTATCCATATATATGTGAGACAAAGAAAGAGAAGAGAGATATTGATTATAAGTTGAAGTTATGAGGGATGGGAAGCCCCATGATCTGCCACCTACATGCTCTAGAAAACCACAAAAGCCTGTGATGTGACTCAATGAAAGTCCAAAGTCCTGAGAACTGTGGAGAGGAGACAATGCTTTAAGTTCCTATCTGAGTGCTGAAGCCTGAGAACCAGGAGCGTCAATGTCTGAGGTAGAAGAAGATGGATTGTCTCAGCTGAGACAGAATTTCCCTTCCTCCACTTTTCTTGTTTCTTTTTCTTCTTTTTTTTTTTTTTTTTTCTCAGTACTAGGGATTAAACTCAGGGGCATTCTACCTCCAAGCTATACCCCCAGCCCTATTTTTTATTCTTTATTTTGAAACAGAGTCTCACTAAGTTGCAGAGTGCCTCACTAGGTAGCTGAGGCTGGCTACAAACCCGGATCCTCCAGTCTCAGCCTCCCAAATACTGGGATTACAAGCGTGTGCCACCACGCCTGGCCTTCCTCCACTTTTCTGTTCTGCTTCAGCTCTCAAGGCCTTCCATGAGGCCCACCCACATTGGTGAGGGCAGTTTTCTTTCCTTGGTCTAATAATTCAAGTGCTAATATCTTCTGGAGACATTCTCATTGAAATAATATTTTACCAGCTCTCAAGGCATCCCTTAGTGCAGTCAGATTGACACATAAAATTAATCAGCACAGATACCTTGACACTAATAAGAGTAGTTACTGATTTGAGGGGATGATGGTAGAGGAATAAAGGAGGGAGAATATTTACTGTGCATTTTTGGAACCATGTGTATACAGCTTATTAAAACTTAAGTACATTAATTTAACAAAAGAAAACAGTGACAAGATTTTTCTAACCCTATACACTAAAATGGCACTAGCTGCCAGATTGCACATCCCCATGATCTACAGGAAGGCAATGGTTGTAACATCATCTCGTACATATTGTAATATCATCTCGTACAGAGTTCAGTCAATATACTACAGTAAACTTCTGTTCAAAATTATAAGAACAACATATTTATGCTATTAGGGTAATTCTGCCCATCCCAATATCCAGACCCCTTTGTTCTTCTTTAGAAGTTATAATTTATGATCTGAAGGTCAAATGAAGTGAGAAAATATATTTAAAATCTTAATCTACATTTGTTTTCTTATTTATAGAAGAACATGGTTTGCAGTTTTATTATAATCAAATTTAATAGAACTTTTCATTGTATTTGATAGTAGAGCTAGACTATAGATATAATAGCTTATATTGTCTCAATTTAAGCTTTTGCTAATGAAAATTAGTAGGATAATTTATGATATACATACCAGTAATTATATTTATTTAAAAAAAACACTTGCTGTGCTAAAAATAATTCTTATTTGAGCCTTCCTCAAATGCAAATACCTTTTAAGTTCCAATATAAAGATTTAGAAAGCAAAATCTCAAAATATTCCTAAAAAGTTATTCAACTAGGAAATTAGTCAGATTTTACTTAATATGTAGCAATGAAGTGTTTAATAATATTGTACAATTAATTCTCTTCTTTCAAAAATTAAGTTTATCAATCTAATGTTTTATTTCTAATATAGTTGTCTGGAAACAAAAACCATTATTATTCTTCTAATTATTTTTATTTATTTGTTTTAGTATAGATTTTGTATGATTGTTAAAGTAGTGCCGATTCCTGGAAAAAAAATATACACAGAAAGAAAAAATATCCATAAACACACTTTCTAATACTAATATTTTTCTATTCTTTTCACATATGTGAATGTAGAACCCTAAATAAATTTCATAGTTTGCCTATTTTTTATTTCATAAGCATTTTCCAATATTACTATTAATCTTTCAAAATCATAAACATTCCTAAGTCAAAATTGTGACTTGAAGGTATCTACCCTAATAAAATTATTCCCTTTTTATTGAAATAGATTCACATTTACTTTTCAACTACTATAAATGCACTTTAAGGAAACCATGTATCTCTGGTTAATTACATGGGATTAATTTCTAGAAATGGTATTAGTGAAACAAAGGGAGTATTTTTTAACAATGGACATGGGTTTTTGTTTTGTTTTGTTTTAGTGTTTCAAAATTATTTGATTTGTCTTAGAAGCTTGGCTTGGTGGGACTGACAATCAAGGTTCCCAGTTATCCCCTGGTTAAGCATGGATTGAAATCACAGATAGTCCAATTATATCCCCATTCTAGGAATTTGGGGCAAATGAACACATTTGCTTCTGAAGCAAATGGACACATGGACAAAAAAGGACTGACATTGATCCATCCAAGTAGTGATGATGCCTGGGAAAGACTCCATCCATTCCTCCCAATATCTCTATAGCATTGTCTTTATTATCCATTTCTTTTGATTCTGCAGCTACAAAGTACCTTCCTTTTATTGTGGATCTTATCTGTTAAATTAGTCATGACTGACAGCTATAGCACGCAATTGAAGAATTCTGTAAACACCAATGAATAGCATTCACAGAAGTTTAAGAACAACTGTAGTCTGCTTCCTCATCATCATCTTTGTCAGCCTTTGTAAGTGAATCAACTTTTCATGGCAGATTTTAAAAGCTCTCATTAAAAATTGCCTTTATCCAGGCCTGGAGGTGCATGCCTGTAATCTTAGTATTTGGGAGGCTGAGACAGGAGGATCACAGGCTCAAGGCCAGCCTCAACAGCTTAGTAAGACTCCCAACAACCTAGGGAGACCCTGTTTCAAATGAAAAATAAAAGGGACTGGGGGTGTAACTTAGAGGTAGAATATTCCTAGGTTTAATCCCTGGCACCACAAAATAAATAACTAAATACCTTTAATTTTTATCAGTAAGTTAACATTTTTTAATTGGGTGTGTTGTAATTTTACTTCAAGTTGGGATACAGAGTGTTAGAAAAATACATGCACACAGCTCTTGTTGCCTGCCTACCAGGTCCCCCCTCCATCATCTTTATCCCATAAGTCTTTGAGATTGGAATCAACAATTTTATGTTCATGGCATTATTTCTACATGAATAGAAATAATGTATTCTTTATGACTTCTTCTACCCTGCTCCCTTCCTTAATCCCCCTCATTCATTCCCCTGAAGTCTCTGCTCATCTGATGTTGCCCTTATTTCTGAATATCTCTCTAACTTCCATATATAAAAGTGAACTGAATACTTTTCGAAAGAAGAAATACAAATGGCTAACAAAGATGTGAAAAAATTCATAATCTTTGGCAATCAGGGAAATGCAATCAAACCTATTCTGAGACTACATTTCACTTCACAGTAATCTCTTTGGAATTAAATTTGGATTATATATATAGTATATATATGTGTATATAAGTATATATACTGGATTATATATATATAGTATATATATATACATGTGTATATATATAGTATATATAATCCAAATTTAATATATACATATATATTATATATAGTACACATATATATACATATACATATATAATATATACCCACGAACATACACATGCACAATCAATATTTTTTATTTTGTAAATTTCTCTACATATCAACATTTATTGTAAATCTTCCTTAGTAAATTTTGAGTTTCTATATCTTCTGATTCTTGGCTTACTATGACATAAAATTAGAAGAAATTTTCATTTAAAATATATATGACATATATGGAGAGAGAAAGGGAAAGGGAGAGGGAGAGAAAGAGAAAACACCAACAAAGAGGGGAAAATGACTATTTTTATCTGACTTCAAGTAATTTTAGGATTGGCCTAGTTTATATTTTAGTCAGTAAGTTTAGAAACTGAGCATTGTCTTTTACTTTTTTAGATAAAGAAAATTAGGCCAAATAATTACCAAAATAATTTTGTTAATGCAATCCATCATTTGTTAGTTGTTATTGTAAATATTGCACATTAGTTAGCTGTGTTATTTCAGAGAAATAATGTACTGTTCATATTCTATTTCTGTAACTCCTCAACAATTGGAAATCAAGCAATCAGTGATGTTATCCCATTTTATAGACAAGAAACTGAATCCTCAGCCTACTACTGGCATAGACACATACAAAATTGAGGAAGCCTAACTGTTAGTTCACATGCCCTATTCACGAAGTCATGGTGCACTCACATGCACTTACCATGCTTTTTCATGTCTAGTAGCATCCATGTTTATAACTAATTGTGTACAAAAAAAAAATTCTGCCTCTGGCAATTATCCTTGACTAAGTGTTAGAACACTGGAAAAGTTGTCTGTAAGTCTCATCCGGTAAGAAATTGGTGGAGCTAGCCCTGATGTCCTTATCTGTGTTATGAAAATATTTAATAACCAAAGAATAAACAAAATGCTATTTAGAGTAACTCAGGACTAAGTGCAATATATCACACTTAAACCATCTCTTTAGTTAGAAATGTGCATTTTATGATGTGTCTCTTCATATCTCTGCAGGAGGTACTCTATGGTGGATTTTAGAAAAAGTCTTTCTTTTCTTTGGGTATCATTATCCATGCAGGTTTTCCCTCTCTGCCTTGATTTTTGTTTTATTTTTATTTGTGTGTGTGTTCGTGTCTCTGTGTATTTTTTTTTTATCAAAGCAGTAGCTTTTAAACTTTTCTTCACCATTTTTTATTCTAGAACATCCAAGAATAAAAATAAATAAAAAGAAAAAGCTTGCAGAAATTTAGAGAATCTCCTGGAATCTCTAAAGCTCACCTATAATTCACTTTGAATTCTGCAGACTTTAGTAAATAAGAAATACTGGTTTACCAATAAGAATGGAAGTCATTAAGAATTCAAGCAACAATAAATGCTGGAGAGGGTGTGAGGAAATAGGGACTCTTCTATACCCTTGGTGGGATTGCAAATTAGTGCAGCTCATATGGAGATCAGTGTGGAGAGTCTTCAGAAAACTGGGAATGGATCCATCATATGATCCAGCTATACCACTCCTAGGTATCTTTCCATAGGGACCAAAATCAAAATATTACAGTAATGTTTATAGCAGCACAATTCACAATTGCCAAGTTATGAACCAACCTAGGTATATATAAACAGATGAATGGATTATAAAATTAAAAGATATACACATAATGGAATTGCACTCAGCAATAAATTAGAACAAAATTGTCATTTTCAGGAAAATAGATGGAACTCAGGAACATTAAGTGACATTAGCCAGTTACAGAAAGTGAAGGGTCACACATTTTCTCTCATATGTGGAACCTAAGGAGTAATTAGGACACAAGAGGGACTTTTAGATAATGGAGAAGAAGCCCCGGTGTAGTGAGGGAGGTGATCTAGGAGAAGGAGGGGGTAAAGGGAGAATTAATGAAGGAAACACTTCCATTGATGCCATGTACATGTCAGAATACCTATGCCCATCTTAGTATCATATGGTGTATGGGGAAGGGGAAATGGGGAGGGAGCAGTAGGGGATAGAGACATACATGCACAAGTGCTGTGTGTATGTATGTCTCTAACTCTATAAACTACATTATGATGTGAGACTATAATGCACTAATAAAAATATTAAAATATCCTGGTTTAGTATAGTCTTATCCATATACTAGTTTCTACAGAATTTCTAGATACATATCTATAGAGTATACACATCTGTATACTATAAACATAAGAACTGAGTTAAATACAAATATTTTGTTTGCAGTTACTTTCAGCCATATAAATCCTATATGGCACCTCTAAATGCATTCCAATTTATCATTTTCTTGGTTTTAATGTAATATTAATACAATGTTATACTATGTCAAATATTAAAATATTCTATGCTCAAATGGGTAGATGCAGTCATTTTTCCTTATAATAATATTTTACAAAATATAGAGCTTTTTAATGAGTTAATGGCACAGGATAAACCTTTATAGTTATTAGTTATATTTTTAAACCTGGCTCCATTCTCAACTGATTTGGGGCAATTTATGTCAATTTCCTGGAGTAAAGTTCTTCCTTATACATAGAGGAAGACGGGCTATTGACCTTGGTTCTTCCCTGCTCAAAATATATAATTCCTGCCTGGTTAGGTTTCATCAATTTCATGATCAGTCAGGGTTGATGTTATGTGTTAGACATGATAACCATTTTCTTGGTTTATTTCCTCTTTTGAAACAGTCTCTTCCTGAAGTTTTGTAGTTGGGTTAGAAAAGAGAAAGAACAGGACAAAATATAGTAAAAGCTTAAGTGATATCCCAGTTACTCCTTAGCTTAAGCATATTAAAGAAAACATATGTCCCTTCACTTTCTGTGACTGGCTAATCTCACTTAACATAATCTCTAGATAATGGAGGAGAAACTTCTGTGGAGCCAAGGAAATGTTCTAAGGGAAGGGGCAGGGGAAGACTGAGGTTCAGTATTGGAAATACTAACATCAACTGTGTATACATATGTGAAAATCCCAGTATCAGTCTCAGTCCTCTGTATGAGAAGAGGGGAGATGGGGAGGTGAGGGGGAGCACCAAGTGCTGTTTGCATGTATGTCAATGTCAACATAATTTACATTATGATGTGAGACAATAATGCACCAATAAAAGTGCATTTAAAAATACATTAAATAAAAGTTAACTATTGTTATGAAAAAAAAAGCTTAAGTGAGTGGTTTTTACATTCTTGATTCTGGAAAAATAAAATATTGGGATAACAATATTATAAATCTTCCACCATCTCTTAAACCTGGAAACCTGGATTATATCACAGCTACCTTGCAAACCTTTCCAGTATGGTAGAAATCTATTCAGAAATGAATTACCATTCTATGCCCTGTACTAATACCCTATCATATTTGAACCTGAAAATAAGGTTCTACTTTATTATACAGTATGGTTTCTTGTGAGTACAATTTCAGCTTTCCTCTAATATGAAAACATCATTCATAAACTATTTTTTTAAAAATCCAGCTAGGTTCCACTCTTCATATGAGGATAATTCTTTTAAGATGGATGCAAGCCAATGACCCTAAAGAAAATAACAAAATAGAATCATTACTGTTTTATAATTAGGGAATAGAATCCAGGTAAAATTTAGCAAAGTTTTATTTGTAATTGTACTATTTTTTGCTTGTTTGTTTTGTTGCTTTTTGTGGTACTAGGGATTGAACTCAGGGCCTTGTACATACTAGGATAGTACCCTACCACTGGGCTACACCCTCAGCTTCTCAAATTGATTGTTAACAATTTAAATTTATCAATATTAAAGACAAATTTACTTGGACAGTTTTTTTTGGCATTTCTTACTAGAAAATCAGATTGTAAGGCATTTTCTTATTGTATAGACTTTAGGGAAACTGTGATCTAAAAAATTATGGGTTTAGATGCGCTTTTACAGAGGTACATGAATGTGACATTTTCAATGGGGAAAAAGCAAAATATTTCAAATTATGTTTTGAACTCATTCTTAAAACTACCAACTCACCCATTTCCTTTGGATAAGGTTAGATAGATTTGTCTTTGGGTAGTGACAAATGTCTTTATAAATATCACTAATTTGAAACAGGTATGTTAATGTTAAAGGGAAATTCTTTCCCACATTAGTTCCTCTAAAAAATATTTTGATTTTTTTTTTTTTTTTGCATTACTGGTGATTGAACTCAGGGGCATTCTACCTTCAAGCTACACCCCTAGTCCTATTTTTTATTCTTTATTTTGAAACAGTGTCTCACTAAATTGCTGAGGGCCTAAGTAGCCGAGGCTGGCCATGAACCCGGATCCTCTTGTCTCAGCCTCCCAATCAAGTTCTGGGATTACAAGTGTGCACCATCATGTCCGGCTATATTTTGATTTTTAATAAATGAAAAGTCAGATAAATTTTCTTTTTTGTGGTACTAGGGATAGAACCCAGGGGCATTCTACCTCTGAGCTACACCCCCGGCCCTATTTTATTCTTTATTTTGAAACAGGGTCTCACTAAGTTGCGGAGGACCTCACAAGTTGCTGAGGCTGGACATGAACCTACGATCCTCCTGTCTCAGCCTCCCAAATACTGAGATTACAAGCGTGTACCACCATGCCTGGCTAAATTTCCATTTAATGGTTACTCATACTGGAATCCTTCTCTTTTGCCTTTAACTTTCACATCTCAGGACATCACCATTGTAAATGCTTTCTAATTCTTACATTAGTTTGGGTGTATTTGTGTAGATATATTTGGATGGGTATCTCTTAGTTGAACTGAAAATGAAATGGACAGAGATCAGGCCACCTGATGGAGGGTTTAGAAAAAGTCAGTCATAGGAGATAAATATTCTGTATTAGCTATTATTACATGTTTTGTTTATGATTTATATCACTACAAACAGAACTTAAGTTTCACATGGGTAAGATTCTTTGTCTATTTTTTTTATATAAAACAAGTAACTAGAACAATGGACTGCACATATATAGCAGGAACACAGGGCAATTTGTTAAATTTTACTTGAAAAAGTATTATAAAATTAATACTAGATTATTAAAGAGGATCAAATATAGCCCTTATTCCTCTATGAAGCATGTATACCATTTGAAATGGGTTTGTGAATTTGTTTCAAATGTAGAGACAGAGAGAATGAGAATTAATTTCTGACTATTGGTTAAAGTCTGTAATTCCCCTTACATTGTTCCTTTTAAAAAAAGAATGACTTCACCATGAATAGAAACAAATTACTATGAAATGAAATAAACCTTGTCAGTTTACCTATCCATGTACAAACTCAAATTGAGATTATTTAACAGGAAGTTCTATGTCATGAGATAAACAGTATATATCACATTGTTCTTCATATGAAATGTGATCTTTTCAGAAAAGTTAACCAGCAAGTACTGAAATTAAAATTTGTTACAGATCAAAAAAAGTAAATTTAGTGGCCTTGAGCCTTGACAAGTTGACATTTACTTGAATTACTAAAATCCACCCAGAATGCATGGTGGTCTATGTTCGTGGTCTGCCCTGCAGCAAAACAAATCAAAACTGAACTGCATTTTCAGAACTAGCAGAATTTGAATTGCTTGTACAAACTAAGTGGCTCACACTACACATTACCACCCATAAAACCATGCACCCTTCCCAACCCTCAGGTCCTATATTATTCAGCTTACATTTAAACATATTCCCTACTGTTTTATCCCAAGATTTAAGCTCATTTACACATTTCTCTACACTTCATTATATTTTCTTAGTGGTTTTCAAGAATATAACTATCTGAAAATAGGTCTTGAAGAAAAAAGTCCCTCCTTAAAAACAGACCACATTAAACTGGGCATAAAGACTCATTCCACTTTAAAACTCATGGCTTACTTCAATACATAATACAGTGGCTTTATAAGACACTACTTGATATAAAAGTGAAAAGCATTTTCTTTGCCAATTTGTTGAAATTTTCCTTAGAAAAATTTTTGCATGGGTTGTTATTAGTAACTTAATTTGGGTTCATCTTTAGCATTGGCTGTTATTGGTAACTTAGTTTTGATTTAAGCATACTTAAAATATTTACTAATATTAATAATACAAATAGAAATATTAATCCTATTCCCTCCATATTAACCCATAGAGTGAAATGGTCTTTGCCCTCCCATACTACTGCATAAATGAAAGAACAAAACCAAAACCAACTGCTTAATGTGCCTAATAACCTTAACAGTGTCCTGTATAATGTTACAGTAACTAAAATGTCGCAATAATAATCACCTGGTAGCAGGTCAATGTTGTGCAGAAACATAACAACCTGTATACTTTAATTATATTTTAAAAAAACAGACTTTTAAGCCCAATGTGATGAGTGCTAAGAAGTATTTAGCATCAATTTTCTAGTTTTCAAAAAAAGTCATACCAGAAAATTCTATGTACAGCTCATCAATTAAGTCATGAAAAGCATGCAACCATCTTCAGGCTCAAAAGTAACATCGCTGCTAGTTTGGGGTATGTTCTATTTTAGAATAACGGGATTACTAAATTGGGAGAAAATAGAGTTCTTACAATTAAAGCTGTGGGAAAATGCCTGGCGTTTTGGACAGCTCCCTGCTGATTTTTCTACAGCATTCTACTAGGTGCCTTACTTTCATTTTCACTGTTTTAACCACCCCAGAAATGAGCCCAACAAAGTGGTTTCTGTGGTTGAGGTTTGAGTATTTTTGTTGCCTTGTCATTTGTTTTGGCTTTCGACAGACAAAAGATTCTTCCAGTGAAAGAGACTGTGAAGTTACATAGGGAAAGTGCTGTTCCCAGTTCATGTTAAAACCCGGCCAATTACCCAGGCCGGTAGGCAGGGAGCTGCCCTCTCCACTTCCATTCCCTCCTGCAACCCCAGGATGAAGGCAGCTTCTTAGTACCGAGACAATTCAAGAAGTTTCCCGAGCGGAGGTTCCTACAAAAACAAGGAGGCGACGCAGGAAACAATCTAAAAGACTTCAGTTTGTGCGTCCTGAACAGGAATGGAGAAACCGCTGCACTGACCTACCAAGATCTGGACTTCGCCCAGACCATCCATTTGCAGTAAAGCTAAAAGTCGCCTTCTGCAGAAGGGGTTGCAGCGCAGATGAGAATCCCAATGGCTTTATAAAACAAAATAATGTGATAGGAAATAAAAACAATTCCTCTGGAGGAAGCTGTGTGTGTGTGTGTGTGTGTGTGTGTGTGTGTGTGTGTGAACCTGGTTAGTTCTGGTGGTTAACATGCTCTAGGTTAGCTTGCCCTGACCCCAACGTGCTTGAACTTTTTTTAGGAGGGTGAAGCCGCTCTCCCGGCCTTAGGCGGCTGCCTGGGACACACCGGGTGTGTCCCAACCTCAGAGGGCACAAGGCGTCCTGGGAGGAAGTGGCTCCACCTGGTCTCCAGGCCCTAGGGCTCCAGAGCTCCACTCCGCCTCAGCTGAGCCGTCCCATAGCAGACACCTGCGCCCTATGGCGCCACCGGGCGGGAGGAGCCTCTGCCAGTCCTCAGAGCAGGATTCTCTCCACCCGCACATCTGAGCTCCCGAAAAGTGGAGTGAGTGTCCTACGCAGGGCTGCAGACACCTAAAAGTCTCCACTCCCCAAGCGTAACCACCTCCCACGCCCCACTTCTCTTTCCTCCTTTTTTCTTCAGCGAAGCTGACCAACCGTTACTTTCTTTTCCCCCTCCCAAGTCCCTGGCGCAAAGTGGGACTTTGGGGAACCTCAGGGAACGCGCCTCTCCGCCGGCGCGCGAGATCCGCAGCTCATTCTCATTAAGGCAATAAAGTTCAATTGGCCCGGCTCTTGAGGAGCCACTGTACACTTTTCAGTACGCCCGGTGCGTTCTCCCTCCCGCCGAGCCAAGAGCACCCTGTTCACTCCATCCCAGCCTGGGTACTTGAAGGACATCGGTCCGCGAACGGGGGACCCACCGCTCCGCCTGCAAAGTGCCCCAAGCCTAGTGTGCACGCGCGCACACACACTCGCACACAATGCCATCCACGCGCTGTCAAAGTCTGTCAACCAGGGAGGGAGCAGGCATGAGCTGAAGCTGCACGAGTACTGGCTTCAGCCTCGCCTAGCATCAGGACTCGATGTCCAGGTCCCAAACACCTTGGTCCGGATGCCCCGGTCACTACGCGCCTCGACACCCGCAAACACCACGCCAGCTGTACTGGGGGCCACCTTACCCGCCGGGCGCGCGGTCTCTAGCCGCTTGGCTGGCCCGTGGGCCACGGGGACGCTGCAGCCGGGGTCCCGAAGGTGCTGCTGCTCCGCTGCCTTTGCCCGGATCCCCGGCGCCAGCATCACTTCTCAGCCGCCGCCGCCTCCTCCTCGTGCTCCGCTCTCTCGGCCGCCCCTCCCCGGCGGCCTCCTGCAAGACCCGCTGTGCGGGCGGTGCGGCGGGGTGGGCAGCCGCCGAGGCGACAGTGGAGACGCCCGCGCGAGCTCGCGCAGCGGCACCAGCCGAGCAGCCGCGGCGGCAGCCGGAGCACCGGAGCCCGGCTGCGCTTCCCCGGCGATGGCTCTGGCCTCGGCGACTGACAACGCCCGGCAGCCAATCGCTGCCTCGCCCCGCGCGGCGGGGGGAGACCAATCAGAGCGGAAGGCCCAAGGTTTTCCTCCGCCTTTGCTCAGCAGGCTTGTTTCCGGGAGAGGCGGTGATGCTGGGGGGTTCGGGATGGGGGAGGCGCGGGAGAGCGGCGTGGCGAGGGGCTCTTGGCCGGGGAGACACCGAGGTGCGGTGAGAAAGACCCGCCCGCACAGCAAAGCTGGGCCTGGGGCGCTTTCCGACTGCCCGTAGCGCGCGACTTGGCAGGAAAGGGCGTCCCGGGGTGACTCTGTCCCCGGAGCCTTGGCCCGGAGGCTCAGAGCCTGGGCATCGCAGTGTGGCGGTCGTGGGACACGAGTACCGACCGCGCTCCTGGAGAGCGAATCCCAGGAGGTGGTCGCCGCCTTGGAGGAATCACGCACACCGTCGCCAGGCAGCGCCCCCGTCCTTCTCCCTTTAGCAGTGGAAAAGAGTGGTACTTCTCAGCTTCCCAACCATTCCTCCTAATCATCAGTCCAGAAGTGCGCGGAGCTGGGAAAGAGACACAGGGAGAAATGCTCTCAAAGTTGTAGGTAGAGCGGACCTTCCCTCCAAGTAGGCTTCCCTGCCTTCAGTCCTCTCAAACCAAATTGGAAATGGAGAAAGGCAGTTTAAGCGACGAACCTAATTAGTTTGCCCCTTTATCTTTTTCTTTGGACACTCAAATATGAATAATAGGATATTTTCCAAGTGTCCATGCGAGTTAATATGTGACGAAAACATCACCAAAGTGATATTATTTAGCAAGAAAAGAAAATGCAAGTGACAAACTCTCCCTGCCACCCTCCTCAAACCCGTAATGCTCTTTTTTCGTGGAACATTTTAAGTTCCTTCAGTACAGATGTATCTGAGTGGTCCTGAATTCTACTAATGAGTCTACACTGCATATTCTAGGAGAGGGGCAATTATAAAAGACTTTAACAGGTAGTGATCCACTAATGGGAATAGCATAGGCACCCTTGATGTATACTGTGGTTCTCAAAATTAAATTTTATTAGCTCTATAAGGAAAATTGTATTGTAGAGGATACTGATGTATTGCCATTTTTTCGTACTATAGAAAATACACGTTCATCTTCACTATTCTTTCCAGTTTTCTTTCGCCTTTCCCTCCTTCAGCCATTTGGATCTAGCTTGAGAGCCAGCTCATCTCTTAAAGAACTGTCCACGCTGCTACAGATAAGAAGTTTATTTTTTAAAGGCTAAAAACAGAGATAAGAACCACACCACTTTGAATGTTTACTCTGCAGAGGATTTCATTGTTTGTGTTTGTTTCACTTTAAAAACATTACTCATGCAACTCTTGTTATTATTGTGTAACCTCAAAATCAACACCCTCATTAACTATATGAGAAAATCAATATAGGAATGAAGTTTAAGTCTGGGAGAGAAAGAAACATGTGTGTTGTATTTAAACTTTACAGTGGAGACTGTTGATATTTGGAAAATATACAAATCTTAAAATTTAAATTTTAATAAGGAAAATTAAAATGCAATGGCAATTTAGAAATAGCCCTGATAAAAGTTTGGAATACTCTTCAAACAAAAGCTAATCTTGACATTAGGATGTTGTAAGCTGTTTAGAAACTTGCAGAAATGTGCATACACAATCATCCATATAATTGTATAAGCAGTCTTCCAGGCCTTGCCCAATATGCTATTTTCCAATATTTTTGCATGTCATCTAGTATTTGGTAACAGATATTCCTAAAAGTAGATGGTCCTACATACTATATCCCTTAGTGATTAAGATAATCAAATGAATTCCTTACAGAAGAAAAGAGCTAAGGAAAATCAAGAACCTGCATATAGACATAACACTAATACCTTACATCACTAGTGTGATATATAAGCAGCTCTGAACAAAATAAATCTGCACAATTAACAATGTACTGATGGTGAAAACTGTGAGATATTTAAAATCAATGAAGAATCAAAAGCCAAGAAAAAATTTAAAGTAGTCAAATGATGGCATGTTAGTTTTTTGTGCACTGATGTGAATTTCATGGAATCTTTTTCAGAAAGTCCAGTGTTATGACTTCTTAATGAACCAATTATATTTAATTAAATAATTGGCTTTATTTTTGCCTAGTTAAATATGTTGTTTTTCTTCTTATCAGTGAGAGAACTCATTCCACTTCTAAGTATAAGAAAGAATTTGCTTGGTCACTTAATCTTGAAAATGTCAATTTCATATTAATTGATTCAAGAAATCTTTGTTTATTAAGAATAGGAACTGTATTACTTCACTGGAGTCACTGATGATGAAAGCTATGTCCAAAAGGCAGAAAACTAAATAAGAAATGAGGGAAATCAGTTTAGTTCCAGCTCTGGTTAAACCTATGTGAATACTCTCAGGTCGGTCATTTAAACTTTTCTCATATTTCATATCTGTAAAATAGAGATTAAAAACAAAATCAAACCTATAGCTGCCTTTCTCAGATGTGAGGATTAGCTTATAATTGGAATTGCAAACCACAATGGGCTCTGGCAGAAGAAGAAGAAAAAAAAACCTTCTAAAAGGTGGAGAGCTGGAATTTAATGATACCACTGTCCTCTCTCGAATGTGAATTAGTTTAATTCTCACAGTAGCCCTGTTCATTATGGTTGAGTAATATCTATTTCTACAGATAAATGTACTAGGTTCCAACAAGTTTCTTATGCTGATTTATTGGCGTACACTTTATTTATTGATGTCTATCTTAGTTCCTTTACTGTGCCACTTTCAATGTGAACGAAATATGTAGGAATAAAGGCTTGTACCTTAACTTAAATGAAGTGCAATACTCTTTTATCATTTTATGTCAATTATACTTTTAATAAGTCTATGTCCTCCAAATAATATAACTAATTAGACAAATCTAAACATAAAAAGTCTCACATTTGCCAGGCGTGGTGTTACACGCTTGTAATCCCAGCATTTGGTAGGCTGAGACGGGAGAATCTGGGTTCGCCGCCAGCCTCAGCTGCCTAGTGAGGCATTCCACAACTTAGTTAGATCCGGTTTCAAATTAAAGAATAAAAAACAGGGCTGGGGATATAGCTCGGAGGTAGAATGCCCCTGAGTTCAATCTCCAGTACCACAAAATAAATAAATAAATAAACAAATAAATAAATAAATAAATAAAAAATCCTCACATTTAAAGGTCTAAAATATCTGTAACAATGGAAATTACTTTTGCTCCTGTTAAAGATTGGTACATAAAATTTCTGTGTTGAAAGAATGAAGCAAAATAAAAAAAGAAAGCCAATTAAACAGAAGCTAACACATGACATTCAATTCTACAGAGTATGTCATAACCTGTATTTTTGGACATATTACATACACACTAATAGGAGTAAGAAGAGTAAACTTACTTATTGAAACTTTATAGGAAACAGGCTTCTCAAAAGGCAAGAATTCAGACTCCTAATCCAGTAATCTTACCACATCATACTTTGTTCTTGAGATTTGGGATTTATCAATAGAGAATCACTGAAGCCAAGAGAATGTAAAAGATACTCAAGAACAAAGTGTAGCAGAGTAAAAAGGCTGGGAGACCCTTTATAATTAAAGACAAGTAAAGATGGCATTTGTATGCGGGGATGAGATTAATCTAGGAAGAAAACAAAAACATAATTTTGTGTTGTGGATGAAGAGGAGGAAGACAGGGGAGGAGAAGGGGAAGACTATTAAAGTACTGGAAGGTAAAAAATATTAACTCTTGACTGTGAGTATTGAAGAGTTCATGGACTGGGTGAGTTTCTTTCCTTCTTTCCTTCCTTCCTTCCTTCCTTCCTTCTTTCCTTCCTTCCTTCCTTCCTTCCTTCCTTCCTTCCCTTCCTCCCTCCCTTCTTTCTTTTTCTTTCTTGTTTTGTTATTGCAAATTGAACCCAGGGCCATTCTACCTCCTATATATACCTCCAGCCCTATTTTTAATTTTTTATTTTGAAACAGGGTCTCTTCAAGTTGCTGAGATTCTTCCTAAATTGCTGAATCTGGCCTGAAACTGTCTCAGCTTCCCAAGTACTGAGATTACAGGTATGTGTCACCATGCCCATCTCTTTGGATTATTTCCAAAGAGAATTGTGTTAGGGTGGTTAGGATGAAATCCTGATCCACACAGAATAAGGAAAGGATAATTCAAGATGTTCCTTTTACATCAGAAAAGAGTGATATTATTTTATGTCCAATATTTTGAATTAGAGGTGGAATAATGATTTATGCAGAAGACTGTATACTATACAAAGAACTTGAGTTGACCTGAAATCTTAAGTTACCACTTTATTATTGTTATTTTTAATGCAAGACATCAGTGTTTTTAATAATGTTATAGAAAGCAAACCATTACAAAAAACTGAAACAGATACTTCCTTACTTCATTAGATTCTGTCTTCAATTTTTATAATTAAGAACTAGGTTATTTGTTTGAGTAAGAAAAATCAAAGTTTTTTTGTTTTTGTTTTTTCTTTTAACCTGATCCCTAAAGAGCAGCGGCACATTACATTGACCACATTGGTAGAAGTGGAAAAGTGAAAAGGAGGCATGTGCATGTATGTATATTTGTGTGTGCTGGGGAGGAAGAATTGAAGGAGGAACAGTAGGGAAGGGGAATGAGTAAGAAAGAGAAGACTTTTTCAAGTTATTTGTGCAGCCTTGCTTTATGGTTTCATTAATCAATACTTGCTTCAGGAGCCACTTAAAGCACAGGACACTAAAAATAAATTTTAAAAAATTAATGACTTCTGTACTACCATAACAGAATGCTATTTAAGTGCCTAGCACAGTGCTAGGGATCTCAATAAATGTTTAATCAAGGGAGAGTGAATGTATAAATGTTACATTGGGCTCTGGAGAGGGAGGGGAAATGCTGCTTAAAGTTAAAATCAACTAATAATATTTTGCATGCACGTGTGTAATTGTGACTATTTTAACTTGACATAACTTAAATTTCAATATGTAATGGCCCAGATTGTTGGCCATGTTGCTTTCTCCCCTTAGACAGAATCTTTGCTTCCCCTTTAGCATCCGAGCACCTCACCCAGTCTGGCGTTTAACTAATTCTCCAGGTGTTTGAGGGTGATTAGGAAGTATGCCTAGAAAACGATCTTCCTTGCCTTGGGAGAAAAGTGCTAATAAAAGGTCAAAGCTGAGTTCCTAGGGACTGGGACTGTTGAAGCTAATAGTATGAATCATCATTAGCTTCTACTGATGCCAAGTCATGCAAGTCTGTGAAGTTCATACAGAAAGAGAAATTTGGATCAATAGGACTATGCTACCATGCAGCTTGATAATTACTTTCTAGAAATTAAGTTTGAAAAGCTCTTTAAAAAGAAATTATTTGCTCTGAAAGCCCACCTCATAGTGCAAGGTAAACCTAGTATTCTCTTTAAGCAATTTTTTTTCTGTCTGTCATATCACATTGGAGGTTTGCTTCATACAGACTTTATATTCAGCAAACTTTGCTGTCTATTTATCAGTGGACTGATGTTTTATAGCAGGGTTGATATTTTATTTTTTATTTTATTTTATTTATTTTTTGTGGTACTAGGGATGGAAACCAGGGGCATCCCTACCCCCAAGCTACACCCCCACCCCCAGCCCTTTTTGTTTTTTTTTTTTTGTTTTGAAACAAGGTCTCACTTCTTCTTTGCTGAGGTTCTCCCTAAGTTGCTATGTCCTTGAACCTGCGATCTTCCTGTCTCAGCCTCCCAAGAACTAGGATTACAGGTGTGAGCCATAGCTCAGGCAAACATTGATATTTTTAAACCCACCTTTCCAAATGTCTGTAACACTAAGTTGCAAAGAGTGTTTCAGTACTGTTCTGCAGTCTGCTAGCATACTGGCTGTTGACCTGGTAGTGCTGGTGGGTGGGAGCCGGCTGTGCTGTTTAGTTGGTAAGTGAAGCATGCAAAGCCATTGCTGCTTCTGTTTTATTGCATGTTGACTACACAGAGACCCAGTGAGCACCACAGAATACTTTTACATTCACAGTGAAAAATAGAATAGACTTGCACGTCTCCCTGCTGAAGTCCTAAAATAAAAATGGCCAACAAAATATTTTATACCCTTGCTATGTCAAGAATTTTTCAGGCTTTAAAATAAACGAGGAAGCTGAGAGCATATGTTTATGAGCTTAATACCATATAATGTGCAAGTTGCATTGCAGGTAGAGTCAGGCATGCCCGTTCGCCCTTCCCTGCCAGCAGAAAGGATTTGTCATTGTGATTAGAAAGCAAACGTGGAAATAATTTCTCCATAATATTTATTTAATCATAAGGTGAAAATCCACTTTCACATTTCAGAATTTTCTTAAAATCTGGCTTATGTGAACTAGAATATCATCAGTCTTACATTCCAGATCTTCATGTTCTAGTCTCACAATAAATTATTTGTAACTCTATTATTTTTCAGATAAATTTTCCTTTTCAAACGATATGAATTCTTAATAGTTTTATGTTTCTCCAAATACAAACCCATTATTTCACAAATTTCAATTGTTAAAGACTGTAATAATTATGACTTCTATTTTTGTGTTGTTCAATGTTTTACTTGAATTTTTTTAAGTGTATACGCTGTGCTGTTGTTTTTCCCAATTATACTCACCATTAAGACCAATACAGTGCTTGACTTGAGTCAAGTACTTCATTCCTAGAAAAGCAGTTCAGATTATCATCAAGCACTTCTCAAATGAGACATTAATTATAAATATTTATAACAAGAACATTGCAAAACATGGCTGCATGAGGTAAGATAAGTCAGATTCTCAGTGATAGATTTTAAACATCTCTATTAGGCTTTAAGTACACTGGAAATAAGTTATATTAGAATTCATGTTATTTAATATAAGAAAAATAGATGACAATGTATTTTACTTGTATTTAATTATCTTTTCCTCACCACTCCCTACTGGGCCAGCATTCATAGAGACACTGTTTCTTGTTTGTTTGTGTTTGTTTGTTTTAAGTTTTTAGTGGAAATCTCCCTGAGTAAATCTGGTGCTAAGCCACATGCCATCTGAAAGCCTTCTAATAGCACCCTAGGTTTATATCAGCTGGTCACGTATACCAAAGATGTTGTAATGAGACTATCCATAAATGCTATAAAAAGTCTCAAGCCATTGTAGCAACTTGGAAATCAATTAATAGAACACTAAATCAAGTACTTTAATAAAGCCAATTAATATCTTTTTAGCCTCTGAAATATTGCTATTTCTAGGAACTGAAGAAGAACTCCTGAAATCTAAAAGCAACAGATCAAATCTGAACTGGAAGATAATTTTCAACAGCTGGTATTGGCACTAGAACACAGATCCTCTTTGTTGAGCTTTAGCCTCTGGTGGCAAGTGCATCATAATTTTCTGGAGAGTAACAAAATAATTACATGAAGCACACTTTCATATCAACGAAAGGAAGAAAATAAAAGACCTAAAATATGTGCAAGTACATTTTTGTGCTTGACTTTTCATGAGACAAATATAAATTAGCTATTGGGCCATTAATGTACTATGTCCATACTCCCTGAAGTGGAATGGCTAGTGTAAATTCACATAAACATGGATGAGATATATACTTTATGGGTTTTCTGGATATTAACTGACAAAGTGGTACATTGAGTGCTGGTTTCAGTGATCAACTTTAAATGTATTTCACAGAAGTATGATTTGGATCACACTCAACCTCAAGATTGCACAACCATTGTATGCACATTTTCAAGTGTATCCAAGTGGTAATAGCAGGGAAGCTTTAAACTGTTTAGCTTTCTAAACATTGGAATGGAATTAATATGGAGTGATGGAGGGTGTCTAAGGGAGGAAGAATTAATGAAGTACTCATTTCCATTGATGCTATGTACATATATGGAATGATCAATGCCAATTTTAATATCATGTACGGGGAAGAGGAGGTGCCAGGGGAAGCCCACCAACTGCTGTGTGCATGTATGTTCCTATCATTCAGAACTTCATTATGATGTGAGATTATATGTACCAATAAAAATAAATTTAAAAAAAAAATAATGTAGATTCTGTTTGTGTACCACTTAAAATTTTATAAAAATATATATAAAAAAAAGGAATGTGGACTTTGGGGACAGACCTGAGTTACAACTCTTAAGTCATCTCTCAGGATATGTGAAACCCAAGCAGATCACTTATATCTCTGTGTCTCAGTTTCCTCGTTTGTAAAATGGGCATAAAAATATCTAGTTGTTAGAGTATCTTGAAGATAAATGTTCAATATAGATTACCTATGTAGATAATGCATATTAAAGCAGGAATGATCATAAAGTTGAGATGGTAGATTTGCCTGAGTGTTCAGTCTTTCAAAGCTCTATCCAATCTTGGGATTATTGCTTGTGTTCCCCACTAAATCAGATATGTTTCTTCATTACAAGTGAATTTCAGGTTCATTTCATTTTTTGCTTCTTCTTCTGGAAAATATTTCTAGAAGTACATATTAGGCTGGGTATATTATGTCAAATGAACCCCGATATATCAATGGCTTGTAACGATGGATATTCTTTCTTACTTTGTGGGTAGGAAGTACTTCCTACACTCATTCTTCCCATATTGATGTGAGGAGGAGTGACAGAGGGCTTTGCTACATGCAGCCATTCAGGATCTCCCATTGTTAACACATAGCTTTAAAGTCATCCTGAGAACCAATGTCATCTCTCAGGAGATGTGAAACCCAAGTAAAGATGAGGTACATGGCAAAGAAAGATTCAGATGTGGAAGGTGTCATCTCACTGACTTTTTTTGATTAGAACTCAATGACATGGCCATATCAACTGGATACAAATCTGGGAATAGCCATTGACCCATGGACCCAGGAGGAAAAAAGAAATATTTCATTGAACAGCTCATCAGTTTCTACTATACTTTGTCCTTTTCTTTTTTATTTCACTCAAGCCCCCATGTGATCAGAAAGATAAACCAGTTCCTAACTAGACAAAATGAAGATATTTTGCACATTATTCTCTACTAGAATTGACATGCCTCCTCATAAACTATAAACTAAAAGACAAATTGTCTGCATTTACGTACCCAATGAATAAACAATAGATAAAACAGCAGATAAAAAAACTGCCTTCTAGCTGAGTATGGTGGAAGAAGCTTGTAATCCTAGTACTTGGGAGGCTGAAACAGGAGGATTACAAGTTCTAGGATAGCTCAGCAACCTAGTGAGGCTCTCAGCAATTTAGCAAAAAAACAAACAAAAAAAAACTTCACTGTGGGCTTTGTGAAATCTTCCACCATGAGTGAGAGGAAGATCCTTTATGAGGCCCTTTCTGGGAGGACTCTCTTGTACTCTCCTTCCATCTGCAGGAAGTTCCTCTATGTAAATTATTCCCTGTGATACTATATGAAGGTGGGGATGAGGCATCTGCCCTCTTTTTATAGCCTGATTCTTGCTGGGGCAGATTTGGGAACTTGATGGTTGTTTAAATCCTGAAGAGTCAAAGTTTTGTTGCTGTCATAGTTGTTTTAAAAGCCTGAATCTTTGATTTCTTTGACAATACAATTTATCAAAAAATGTAATATGCTTCTATCCTATTTGCTTCCACATAGTCATGTGTATTAGTAAATATACTTAAAGTTGTTTATAAGACATAATTCTTTTTTTTTTTTCTGTATTGGGGATTGAACTCAGGGGCATTCTACCTCCAAGCTATACCCCCAGCCCTGTTTTTTATTCTTTATTTTGAAACAGGGTCTCACTAAGTTGCAGAGTGCCTCATTAGGTAGCTGAGGCTAGCCATGAATGTGGATCCTCCAGTCTCAGCCTCCCAAATGCTGGGATTACAAGTGTGTGCCACCACACCTGGCTAAGACATAATTCTTAAACTTTACTCTTTTTCTTTTCTTTTCTTTGTGGTACTGGGGATTGAGGCCAGAGGCAGTATACCTTCGAGCTACACCCCCAGCCCAATTTTATTTCTTATTTGGAAACAGGATCTCACTAGGTTGATGACAGTCTCACTACTGCTGAGACTGTCCTTGAACCTGTGATCTTCCTATCTCAGCCTCCCAAGCACTGGGATTACAAACATGTGCCAGGCAGCTTTCAAGCCAATGGAAACTTTGAAACCAATAGAAATGGGTAGGGCAGATACACTTTTAATCCAATATAATGGGCCAAGATGCAGAATGCATTTTTGAATTATAATCAGTAATATGTAAAAATAGAACCAATAAGAAGTTTGAACACTTTACCTAATTTTGTTTTACTATTACCTATCATTACTGCTTATCATCCCATTTGGTCTTAATTATACTCTTGTTTCTTTTTTAAAAAATACATTTTTAGGTTTAGCAATGAACAAACAATGTATAATATTAATAATTACATTTCCCAATGTCTTCTTCTAGTTCTGAAGACTCAGTGGGCACTTGGTAATTACTTCATTGCAGACAGCACTTTTTTTCAAACATTGTGACTGTGCATGATCTCATTCCACAATTTTTTAGCTCATTAATTTTCAGCAGACTTCCAATAATTTACTAAACTAGTACCACAGATTTTAGTTGTTTTTTTGTTTTCCTTTGTAGCACCCCACTTCTGGTACCAATTTATGTGTAAGTCAAGGTAACATTAGCGAATGTGATGTGACAGAAGAATCTGGAAATATTATTAGCTTGACATAGTGGAAGTTTTCTCCTTGTATTCATGAAGTCCAATCAGGGATGGGCAGTACTTATTCCACTCAGTATTCAAGGATACAGTCTGACAGAATCACAGGGAAATAAAGAGAGCAAGATTGTCTAGGTGATTTTTATGGGATAGGACTGGAAATGATATACGGTTGTGACCAGAACAACTATAAGATAGGCTGAGAAATGCAATCTAGCTGTCCAAAAGAAAAGGGAAGTCAGATTATTGAATGTATTACAAGTTCTGCCTCCCAATTTATTTCAGTTCTGACTGATATTTCTTTCTACTTACTAACACATCATATAAGGTGTTTTCATCTCATACCAGGAGCTATATGTGTGTCAATTCTGCCTCCTGTTCCACCTCGATGGAAAGTGCTTATGTCAAACATATGACATAATTTCTGTATGGTAATTATTTCTGAATGGGTAGAACAGAGAACTCAAACTTTTCTGACAGTCAGGCTTACATTCAAAACCCAGCTCCCTCACATTTCAGGTGAGACATTGACTGGATTGCTGAATTTCCCGGAGGATCAGTTTTCTCATTTGTAAAATGGAATAATGATAGTTACTCTGCAAGAAAGTTGTGACAACTGGAGAAGATAATGGCACAAAGCAAGGTACCTTTTTGGGGGTGCATATGATGTATTAATTTACTCAACTAAGATTAACAGAAATGAAAGAAAATTTGTGTACAAATTATACAGTAGCATATTAAATGCAAACTTTTAATTAAGAATAAACCTTCTTGTCCTGATTATTATCAATCAAGGGTGATCCCAAAGGTCCAAACAACCCACAGACTTGAACATTATAAATTTTACCTTTAAACTCAGTGATTCTATGACTTAGTTTCACTTCTACACTATATATTTTTCTCTCTGAAGTCTCATTATTAGATTTAAATATTTTTTATTTTATATTACAGAGAGCTAGGCTACCCTTTAAGTAGCCTAACCAAGGACATGCTAACATTTTAATTATCTTTAAATATCTTCCTCAGAATTGCAATAATGGTAATACTAGACCAGATATTAAATTAAGGAGAAAGAATCAGAAAAATATAAAATGTAAGTTGTGTTTGAAATAACACATTTGTTTATTCATAAAATAGAAAGCAGTTTTTTCACTTATTTGCTAAATGAACTTAGACAATATTCCTTCCTCACTTATTTTCACTGTGCATGAACGCATTTTTTTGTTTTTTATATTAAAATGTATATTAGCAAGATCTAGGTTCAAAACATATTAAGAGGAAACAGAAGGATAAAAAAAAACAAACTTGATCCATGAAAGAGAAAAATTCATAAGTTTGACTTCATTAAAATTGAAAACTATGCTCTGTGAAACATCCAGTAAAGAGAACGAGAAGACAAGACATACACTGAGGGAAAATATTTGCCAAAGACATATTTTTTTTCTTGGTACTGGGGATTGAACCCAGGGGCATTCTACCTTCAGGCTATACTCCCAGCCCTTTGTGCTTTTTTTTTTTTTTTTTTTTTTTTTGAAAGAGGGTCTTGCTAAGTTGCTGAGGCTGGCCTTGAATCCACAATCCTTCTGTCTCAGTCTTCCAAGTACTGGAATTATGGGTGTGTGCCTCCAGGCCCAGTTGCCAAAAACCTATTTGATAAAGGGCTTGTATTCAAAACATACTATAATCTTTTGTATTTGGGATGTCCCGAGCCCTGGCAAAGACAGGATGGCAATTTTAGAAATGGGGCTTATTTGTAATTTCGGCAGTGGATAAAATGGATTTATTTTAATGGATTTATCTGGGTGGTAGGCCAAGCCCATAGGGTGAGGCTGGAGAATGTGGGTCCCTGGGGCTGCAGCTTTGAAGATTATGTATGGTTCCTCCTCCCCTTGCTCTCTCTCTGGCTTCCAGCCTCCACTATGGGAGGAGCAAAGCCTTGTCTCTGCTTCCTGCTGCCATGCCCTGAGATCTGTGGTCCGTGGCCTCTCATGGACTAAACCCCAATATCTCCAAGTAAAATTATAAGCAAATAAATCTTCCTTCCTCTAAGTCACATGGTCAAGTCGTTTGGATTATAGCTGTGAGAATGCTGACATACATACATATATATATATATATATATATATATATATATATATATCCTTAAGATATATATCCTTAGGATATATATATATATATATATATATATATATATATATATCCTTAAAACTCAACAATAGAGCCGGGCGTGGTGGCGCACGCTTGTAATCCCAGCATTTGGGAGGCTGAGACTGGAGGATCCCGGTTCTCGGTCTGCCTCAGCTACCTAGTGAGACTCCACAAGTTAGTGAGACCCTGTTTCAAAATAAAGAATAAAAAAATCGGGCCAGGGGTGTAGCTCAGAGGTAGAATGCCCCTGAGTTCAATCCCCAGTACTCAAAAACAAACAAACAAACAAACACACAAAGTCAACAATAACAAAACATCTTTTTTTTTTTTTTTGGTACTGGGGATTGAACTCAGAGGAAAGAAAGCTGAAAAATGAGCTAACCACCAACTGCCAATGATTAAATCGACCATGCCTAGTAAAGAATCCTTATAAAAGAATCCTTATAAAACTCAAAAGGTCAGGGTTTAGAAAGCTTCGATGCTAAACCGGGCGTGATGGCGCACACATGTAATCCCAGCATTTGGAAGGCTGAGACTGGAGGATCTGGGTTCATGGCCAGCCTCAGCTACCTAGTGAGGCACTCTGCAACTTAGTGAGACCCTGTTTCAAAATAAAGAATTAAAAAATAGGGCTGGGTGTATAGCTCAGAGGTAGAATGCCTCTGGGTTCAATCCCAGGTACCGAAAAAAAAAAAAAAAAAAGTAAAGGTAACAAGCTAACAAATTGCACAAAGTTAGGGATGAATCTTAAATGTATATTGCTGATTAAACAGAAGTCAGTTTGCAAAGGTTATTGTGTTATTCCATATTTATGACATTTTGGAAAAGACAATACTAAAGAAATAGTAAACAGTGGTTGCCTAGAATACAAGTTGGGATTATCTGACATGGTAGATTTTTTTTTTTTTAGAGCAGTGAAACTATTGTATATCAAACTACAATGGTGATTACATGATGATCCATTTCTCAAAATTCATAGTCATTTACAGCCAAAAGAAGTGTGCCTTAATCCATGAACACTTCAAGAATCATTTACGAGTTTGACATATCCCAGGATGAAAGTGTGTGAGTATGTTTGTGTGTGTGTGTGTGTGTGTGTGTGTGTGTGTGCATGCGCACATGCCCAAGTATGTGTACATATATATGAGAATATGAAAATTATATTTATATATTACATAATGTTAATATTGTTTACATATTATATTATATATTATATTTTACTAATATATAATTTTAACTACATACATATTACACTTTACAAATAAAACTTATACATTATGTAATATATAAGATGCGTATATGTGTATATATTATATATATTCTCTATATATCCTATAAGTGGCACTGATTCTCTCTTAATGATAAAATTACATTGGCTTTTTAATGAAAATTATTTTAATTATACCAAAGTGGGAGAATCATGTATCCTTAGCAAAATTCTGAATCTTGCTTGAGGCATTTTTTGGCTGATGGAACTTCTAGTAATCAAAATGCAGGGCTACTTCCACCAACCCCATTCAAGTATACTTTCTCTAAAACCACCTCTCACCAAGAAGAACAACACACTCAAAGTAAGTATCCACAACCAAAGCCACTGCACAACTCTCATTTCTGACCACACCTTCAAAAGTTATGAAACAGGAAATAGTCTTCCTCCTGTATGTTACCCATTCTTTCACTGACACTATTACCCCTCTATATAGCCTTATAAGTAAATTCTTTTTTAATGTGCTTTTATTGGAGCATTATAGTCTCACATCATAATGTAAATCATGCTGACAATAACATATATTCACACAGCACTTGATGCCTCCCCCCACCCCAGCTTCTCTATCTCCTCCCCTTCCCACACAGAGTACTATGATTGACTTTGGAATTTTCCTATAAGTACATACAGTCAATGTTAGTATTCCTAATAATGAACCTCAGTCTCCTTCTCCTTCTCTTAGACCACTTCCTTGGCTCCACTGAGATTTCTCCTCCATTATCTGGAGTTCCTCTGGCATCTTCTCCCTACTACCCAGCAGCAAACTGCTGTTACTAAGGCCATCCAAGATTTCAGTGGTACCAGAGATGCTGGGTATTTCTCTGTTTTGATTTGTCCTGATTATCTAGCAGCTCTTGACAGAGATCTTCATTTAATCCTAAATGTCCTCTTTACTTGGATTATAGGACACCACTTTTGATTCTTCTTTTTTATTCTTATCTCTTAAAAATGATATAAGATTTGGTCTTGGAATGTTGATTACTCTAACACTAGGTCAAGGGTCTGTTTCTCCAGATTTTTTTTTCTGCTACTGGGGATTGAACTCAAGGAGTTCTACCTTCGAACTACACCCCCAGCCTGATTTTATTTATTATTTGGAAATAGGGTCTCACTAAGTTGATGAGAGTCTCACTACTTGCTGAGACTGTCCTGGAACCTGTGATCCTGTTATCTCAGCCTCCCAAGTTCTGGGATTACAAGTGTGTACCACCACACCCAGCTCTCCAGAATTTTTCATCACATCTTTAAGACTAAAATATTTTGGGGGATTCTAACAAATTTTTGTGCATGCAGCTTTAGAAAAAAATTGCAAATTTTTTTTATTGTTGCATCTATGTTCTCAATCTTTCTTTCTTTAATGTTTTGTTTTGAAATAATTAGCAATGCTAAAGTCAGATTTTCCATCAATTAAACAAAAAGAAGAAAGGATATTAAACAAGCAGTCAGTTGTCATATTTTGGAAGGTGAAAAAAGACAGTCTAGACACCATTTCATTCTCTACTTCTCCTTGGCTGCTTATCAGTGCCTTCTTATGGCTTTGTTTGTATGCATTTTTTGGATAGATAAAACTAGCACTATCAATGTCCTTATGCTAACCACAATTTGGCCTTTTCTGGTTTTCATACATTTTTTTCCTGTGGTCACCCAGTGCCTTAAAACATTTAAAATGCTATTAGCATCTGTGAGATTCAAAATAAACGTTTACATTTCTGGCTTACCGTTTTAAAAAAGATGATTATCTGCCAACATTGTATCCTCATTCCAAAAAGAAACAGAAGTCTAATACTGAGAAGCTGTCCCTTTCCAGTGACCTAAGATACAGACCCCGACACCCACCTCTGCCTCTCTCCTGGAAAGTAACATGATCTTGCTATTACGACCAACCTTACACTCTTCTACACAAACTGCTTACCTCATTCAAGTCCCTGCTTGACTTCAGGGGCATTTGCTTTTGCTCCCCATGATATGAATTTTTAAACCTGAAGGGGAGAGAGAAGCAGTTTCTGCCTCCTAGGCTAATACTTCAGTCTCGGATCCAAAATTTGAAATGAATGAAAATGTATTCTGCCTTTCAATTTCATTCAGAATGAATAAGGCATTTAAGAATGATTTAATGAAGGAATAATATCTAAATTACCTTTTTGTTTGTTTCCTTCTACTGTGAAGCTTCCCAAAAATGCAGCATTTTCTCTTCTGTCTTTAATCAAAAGGAAGTGTTATAAAGTATTGGGGAAAAATACTTGATATGCAGTTAGAAAACATGAACAGACCAATAACAAGTAATGAGACTGAATCAGTAATAAAGAATCGCCCATCAAAGAAAATCCCATGACCAGATGGCTTCATTGCTGAGTTCTCCCAAACATCTAGAGGAGCCAATACCAATTCTTATTAAATTCTTTCAAAAAAACTGAACAGAAAATAATCTTTCCAAATGTATTCTATAAGATCAGCATTATGTCGATATTAAAACCAGATAAGAATACAATAACAAACAAGAAAACTACAGGAAAATATCCTTGATTGACATAGATGCAAAAATTGTCAACAAAACACTAGAAAACTCAACTAATAACACATTAAAATGATTATTCACCACAAGTAGGATTCATCCATGAGATGCAAGGATAGTTCAACATTCACAAATCAGAAAATATGATCCATCATATCAATAGATTGAAGGACAAAAACCATACAATCATCTCAATAGATACAGAAGAGGCATTTGTTGAATCAATAAAATTCAAATCTCTTCATGATAAACAAACACTGAACAAAGTAATGTATTTCAACATAACAAAGGCTATGTATAATAAGCCCATGTTTTAACATTATAAAGAACATGGAAAAGCTGAAAGCTATCTTTTTAAAGCTGGACCAAGACAAGGATGCATGCTTTCATCATTCCTATTCAATATAGTACTGGAAGTCCTGGCAAAAGTAATTGTGCAAGAGAAAGTAATAAAAGATATTCAAATTGGAAAAGACAAAGTCAAATTATCACTGTTTGCAGATGACATGATCTTATGCATATACAGAAAACCTCAAAGATTCCACTAGAATACTATTCAAACTAATAAAAGAAGTCAGCAGAGTTGAAGGATGCAATATCAACATCTAAAAACCAGCATTGCTATATGCCAGTAGTGAGTTATCTGAAATACAAATTAAGAATGTCATCTCCACCTGTAATCCCAGTATGTGAGAGGCTGAGACAAGAGGATTTCAGGTTTAAGGCCAGCCTCAACAACTTAGTAATATCTTGTTTCAAAATAAAAGAAATAAAAAGAGCCAGAAGTATATCTCATATCTCAGTGGTAGAAGCCCCGGGTTCAATCTCCAACACCATATGCACACACACACACACACACACACACACATTCACACACATGTACAAATGCACATGCACGTGCACAAAGCAGTCTCAGTTACAATTCCTACAAAATTGTCTAGAGATAAATTTAACCAAAGAAGCAAAATATCTCCACAAAGTTATAAAACACTGAATAAAGAAAATGAAAAGGAATCAAATTGATTGGAAGAATCAATATTATTAATATTTTCATATTACTTCAAATCTGTAGATTAAATGTCATCTCTATCAACCAAAATATCACTCATGTTCTTTATGGAACTAGAAAAAAAAACTAAAATTATATGGGATAACAAAAGCTCTGAATTGCCAAAGCCACTTTCAGTAAAAAGAACAAAGTAGGAATCATTATCCTATCAGATTTCAAAATATATTACAAAGCTATAATAATCAAAACAGCATGGCATTGGCATAAAAGCAGACATATAGACCAATGGAGCAGAACAGAAATCCAAGAATGAATATATATATATATATATATATATATATATATATATATATATATATATATATATTTTTTTTTTTTTTTTCTGTCAACTGCTTTTTGACAAAAATACTAAGAACATTTATTGAAAAAGCTTTCAAATAAGTGGTACTGAGAAAATTTGACATCAATATACAGAAGAATAAAACTAGATTTCTTTCTCTCACCAGCTACTAAACACACTCAAAAACGAATAAGGCAATAATGTATACTTGAAACCATGAAACTACTAGAAGAAAACAGGGAAAATGTTTCAGTATATTGGGATGGGCAAAGATCTTTTGAACAAGACTCCAAATGCACTTGAACCCAAAGAAAATATAGACAAATTGAACTACATCAAACTTAAAAGCTTCTGCACACCAAAACAATCAGCAGAGTGAAGAGACATTTTACAGAATGGAGAAAATCTTTTCAATCTATGTATCTGACAAAGGATTAATATCTAGCATACAAAGAGTTAGAATCTCAATAGCAAAACCACACACACACACACACACACACACAAAAATAAAAAAAATGACATATAGTAATAATAGGTATTTCTCAAAATAAGACAGTTGGGTGTGCTGGTGGCCCATGCCAATAGTTCTGGCTGCTTGAGCCCAGGAATTAGAGACTAGTCTGGGCAACAGAGTCAAATAATGAAAACCAACCAAAAAAGAAAAAAACAAAAAACCACACACAAACAAACAAAAAAACCCAGAATATTCTCTAATTCCATTTATTTTCCTGAAAATTACACAATTTTTTTCTTCTTTATGGCTGAGTAAAATTCCATTGTATTTATGTCATAGTTTTGTGATACAGAGAATGTTATGCTAAGTGAGATTAGGCATTCTTGGAAAGTACAGGACCATATATTTTCACTCATATGGAAGTTAGATAGAAATTGGGAAACAAAAAGGACTTCAGATAAATAATTGGAAATATTAATAGAATATTTGAAGGGGGTTTGTGGAGGGAGATGAGTGTTAAAGGGAAGATAATGAAGGAAACAATTCAAATAATACTATGTTAATATATAAAGTTATCAATACCAATTTCAATTTTATCAGTGGAGAAGGAGAGGGAGCAGGTAGGATCCAGAGGAAAACACACCAAGTATCGTGTGCATGTATATTTCTATCACTTTGAACCTCATTATGATGTGTAATTACAATTCATCAATAAAACAAACAAAAAAAATCCAGAAGGCAACAAATACCAACCAGTACATGAAGAAATACTCAGCATCACTAGTCATCAGGGAAGTGTGAATCAAAGTCATGACAAGATGTCTCCTTGTCCCAGGAAGAAGGGTTTCTATCAGAAATCTAAAGACAACAAGTTCTGGTAAGGATTTGGAGAAAAGGGAACCCCTGCACATTGTTGGTAAGATTGTAAATTGCTACAGACATAATGAAAAAGACTATTGAGGTTCTTAAAAAACTAAAAATGAAACACCAATCCCATTCTCTATGTATTTTCCAAAGGGGGAAAAAATATATATGTATATATATATATATATACATGTATATATATATATATAAATTATAACTCAAAGGAAATAAATATAATATATAATATATATTTCAAAAAAAATAAAATCAGCATATTGAAGAGCCTTCTGCACTCCATGTTTGTTGCACACTCTTTGCATTAGCTACAAATAGAAACAATGTAAGGGTCCATCCATTAAAATAGGTGAAGGGAATGTGGTACATATACATGGTGGAATAGTATTCAGCTACAAAAAGAACATAATCTTGTCATTTTTGACAATATAGAACTGAAGACCATCATGTTAAGTGAAATAGGACAGGCACCAGGCACAGAAATTCAAGTACTGTACTACCTGATGTCTCTTATATGTGAAATCTAAAAAGGTCAACCTCATAGAAATGAAAGTAGAATAGTGAATAGCAGAATCTGGGAAGAGTCAGGGGGCAGGAAGGATGAGGAAATGTTGATCGATGAACATGAAGTCATAGTTAGACAAGAGCAAGAAGTTCTGGTGTGCTGTTGCACAGTAGGGCGATGAGAGATTATAAAATACTGTATATTTCAAAAATCTAGCAGAAAGGAATTTGAATGTTTTCCCTATAGAGAAGTTATAAATATGTGAGCTGAGTGAAGTAGTGTATGCCTGTTAGCCCAATTTGGGAGACTGAGACAGGGTCGTGGTTTGAGAACAGTTTAGCAACCAGCAAAACTTTCATCAACTTAATGAGACCCTGCTTCAAAAAAAAAAAAAAAAAAAAAAAATAGGGCTGGAGACTGGAGGTGCATCTCAGAGATAGAATGCCCATGGTTTCAATCCCCAAATCCCCAGTACCACATACACATGCATATACATGAGAGGGAAGGAGGGAAGGAAGAAAGGAGGGAAAGGGAAAGAGAGAGAGAGAGAGAGAGAGAGAGAGAGAGAGAGAGAGAGAGAGAGAGAGAGAGAGAGAGAGAGAGAGAGAGAGAGAGAGAGAGAGAGAGAGAGAGAGAGAGAGAGCGCACTATGACTTTATGACTTTGTATTTTAAATTTTGGTATTCATAGCTGAGCGATTTTGAGTAAGCCACCAAATTCTCATGAACACATTTGTAAACTGATCTATAAAATGGACATGAAATCTTTCCTGTCTCTTTCTTTTCTCTTTTCTGTGGTACTGAGGTTGAACCCAGGGGCCTTCTGCCTCTGAGCTACACCCCAACCCTATTTTATTTTGGAACATGGTCTCACTAAGGTGCAAAGGTCCTCCACTTTAAGTTGCTGACACTGGCCAGGAACCTCTAATCCTCCTGTCTCAGCCTCCCAAGAATCAGGATTACAGGCGTGTGCCATCACACCTGGCTTCCTCATCTCTTTCACAGGCTGTTTCAAAGCTCAGGTATGATTATGAGAGTGAAAATGCCTTAAAAAGCATGGAACTCTACATATAAATATTTTCTAAATATAAAAGAGGCCCTCAGATGCTAATGAACAAATGAAAGAAATTTGTCTATTTTTGTTACTCATTTGAGTTTCTCTACTTAGGCAGATTAATCTTCTCCATATATATATTGTTGTGCCCAGGTCCTGTAAATATCTTACTTATGTGGCTAAAGGGATATATGACTAAGTTAAGGACACTGATATGGCGTGATTGTCCTAGATTGCCAGTCTGTGGCAATCACAAAACAGGATTTTCAAGGAGGTCTTTACAAGCTGAAAAGGTCAAGGAAACTGATTTTCCCCTACAGCCACCTGCAGGAATACAGGCAGCCCTGTGGTTATCTTGATTTGGGGGCTTCAGACCACCAGAAATATAAAAGCATACAATTGTGTTGTTTTAAGCCACTGAGATTGGGTAACTTGCTACAGCAGCATAGAAAAGCAATAAATCCTCATAATATTCAGTCTAAACATTAGAAATGAAAAGGACACATGTCACAAACAATTTCTTCTTTTCTTTATCATTTGGTGATTTGATTACTGCTTTCTTAAACTAAGAACCACATGGCTCTGGTACATTTACTTTAGCACATTTATTCTTTATCTGATTATCCTACTCTACTTTCATAAGCATCACATTATTCCTGGCATTACATATCCTTGACAGTATCTTAGTCAATTCTTTTTTTTTTCTTGATATCCAAATAGTTGCTCATATTCTGATTTTTATTTTGCTAGCACAAAACCAGAGTAATCTCTAAAAGCCTTTTGGGCTGCTCTTACTCTTTTTGACTTATGTTTCTTGTTGAGTATGTATTTTCATGCTTCTGTTTTATTTGGTTGCATTGTTTATTAGTTTTTCAGCACCAAATGATGTTTGCCTTAAATCTTAAACTCATAGGTAGTGCATACAAAGTTCAATAATTTATTTTTCAAACCCAACATATTTTCATGCACATATACTATTTTGATTCTTTAAACCCATCAGCCCTGATATATTTTGCGTAAGTAATTTCATTCACATCCATATACATTCTGTGTGGATGAATCCCAGATCAATGTCCCTTGAGTTCTATCTTTGACCTTCTTTATTCTTATAAGGGAAGACACAGACATGATAAAGGCACACTTTGGGACCTGAAAATGTTTGGCAATTTGTTAGGAAGCATAGTGGATAGGCACCAAAGTCAGTCTAGGGTGGTAAGAGAATACTTTCAAAATGAAGAAATGGGACATTAAGCTAATGTAGTCAAAGCAAGAAAAAGGGCCCCATAGAGAAAGAGCAGAGGGAAAGATAGATAGATATATAGATAGATAGATAGATAGATAGATAGATAGATAGATAGATAGATGAGAGAGAGAGAGAGAGAGAGAGAGAGAGAGAGAGAGAGAGAGAGAGAGAGAGAGAGAGAGAGAGAGAATATGATTACCAGTGTGCTAAGTTGAATGCTAAACCTGTGGCTATCCCAATTCAATTAGCATAGTATAACATGCAGGCACAAAAACACATGCTCAAAAGAGAAATGTTTGTGAAGAATACTTTGATATTCTGTGATTGAAGTCTTTATCAAAGAGTAAACAATTAGAAACAAAGATTCAGAGCTCAGGAAGAAGGTCTTATCCCCCGAGCTAGAGACGTGCCAGTGGGACTTATCCACACAAGGTGAATGAGGATGTGGATAAATTGCCTCAGCAGAATGTGTAGTGATTGGAGGGGAGAGGGATGAACAAAAAAATCTGGAGAATGGACATTCCGGAAGGGGAGTGTCATAGTTAGGTATATAATGCCTATGCTCCCTAAAGATTGCATGAATTAATGCTCAGGGATATATAGTTAAGTCATTAGGATTGTAATGTCATGAGGGTCACAATAGATTTATTGGGGTGATAACCTAGGCAGGCAGCGTGTGGCTGGAGAAGGTGGGTCCCTGGGGTCAGGCTGTGGGGATTGTAAAGGCTTTCTCCTTCCCTTGCTCTTTCTCTGCTTCCAGCCTCCATGATGTGAGAAGCAAAGTCTTGTTTTCTCCCTCTCTCCACTTCCTGTCACCATGCCTTGAGAATCAGGGCATGGTTTCCTTGGGGATGTTTCTGTTCAGTTCATGTGAGGTCCAGGATCAGGGATCTCAAGGCATGGTGACAGGAAGTGGAGAGAGGGAGAAAACAAGACTTTGCTTCTCACACCAGGGAATCAATTGTATGAAAATATGGTTTATAAAGTTGGAAGGATACAGCAAAACACTTATATGACCTGCAAACAGAGTGGTGTTGAAGTTTAAAGGGCCAGAGTCAAACAGGTTAAAAAGAGATTGTTGAGTTCAGTAACTAGGATGTCACTGGTAAGGGTTGGGTGATTCCAACTTATAGTTGGTGGAGCTGTGTATGAAAAGTGAAGCAGAACTGACTGTAACTAAAAATATATTTGTAGGTAGCTTTACTATGAAGGAGAGAAGATGTAGAGTAACTAAAGAGAACGCCTGATCTAGAGAGTGTAGGGTTTTTTTTTTTTTTCCATATCCATGTTTATAGTAGCACACTTCACAATAGCCAGATTATGGAATCAAGCCAGGTGTCCATCAGCAGCTGGATGGATAAAGAAAATGTGGTTTATGCGCATGGAATTTTACTCAGCCATAAAGAAAAACAAAATTATGTCATTTTCAAGGACATAGATGGAACTAGAGAATATCATGCTAAGTGGGATTAGTCAGTCTCAGGAAGTTAAGGGTAGTATGTTTTCTCTCACTTGTGGAAGCTAAAAAGAAAATAGGAAACATAAGGGGCTTTGAATAATGGGAAGACAGATTGGTAGAGTAGTCAAAGGAGGTTGAGGTGAGAGTTAGGGAGGCAAAGAAGGAGGGCTGGGGGAAAAAGCAGTTCAAATAATACTATGGCAGTACGCAACTGTATTATTACCTATCTCACCGACTGGTGTGGGCAATGAGGAGGGAGAAGCAAGGCAGGATGTGAAGGGGAATATGCAAAGAACTGTATGCTTGGATGTTTTTATTACATGGAAACTTGCTATGATTTAAAATTGCAGTGCACCAATAAATTATAAAAATAACTTGGCAATAAAATTTAAAGGAAATACCAGACATGAGAACATAGCTGGACTCTCAGTGCATGTCAGAAATTCCAGTACCTGGGAGGCTGAGATGTGAGAATGACAAGCTCCAGGCCAGGGTGTGATAACTTAGTGACTCTGATTAAAAAAAAAATAGAATAGGGTTGTGGGTATAGCTCAAATGTATAATGTTCCTAGATTCAACCCCTAGTACCTCAAAAAATAGAAATGAAAATATGACAAAAGGAGACAGATCAATGTTCTGGAACACGGGAAGCATAATGGATGGAATCAGATCCCTGAAAAGGCAGGGCAATGATGGAAAGGCAGAAGAGGTGAGGGATGTTTAGCCACAACATATCTTCTGAGACTTTTAACATGGGCAAAAAAGGGACTTTCATTTCCTCTATTCTTTCTATAGTAATGATGAAACAAAGTAAAATTTCAAAGTGCAATACAAGACTCTTGTTTCACCATTTAGAGAAGTGTATTCAAAACACATACATACCTGTCGGTACAGTACAATAAAATGTTTTAAAAAGTAAGCTCATTTAGTATGACAGATCAACAGTGCATTTTTGAAATCAGCACTGAAAAAGTCAAGTCTATAATAAGGTGACACCTGAATCTTAATTATATTCCTCTTTAGTGCATCATAAATCACTTATTTATTTGATGGGGAAAAAATAAACCTCCAACTCCTCTTCCACAGACAGAGTTTGTTCCGTTATTTTCCCTAAACTCTTTCAATATACTATTCATAGTTGGAGCTAGAATAGTTTTATATCTAATATAATTGATTTAAATTGTTATTAATATATTTGAGGTATATTTCAATAATTAGAATTCAGCTAGGCTTTAGAAAACATTCGCATTTGTTTAGGCATCAAAACCAGGTATCTCTGTAAATATAACTACATTTTTTTTTTGTGGTACTGGAGATTGAACTCAGAGGCATTCTACATTTGAGCTATACCCCAGCCCGATTTTATTTCTTATTTAGAAACAAGGTCTCACTAGGTTGATGAGAGTCTCACTACTTGTTGAGGCTGTCCTCAAACATGTGATCCTCCTATGGGTGCCTACCACCAAACCCAGCTCATAGATTTTAAGTGAAACTACATCTGCTAAAATATTCCCAGATTTTTCTATTTGTAAAGCTTAAATAGGCACCAAATTTAAATATGTGCAAAGAAAAAAATAAAGGAACACACAAAACATACAGAGAAAACTAGAACTAAACAAAATTTTCTTCAATGGCAAAATACTCAGAGGTGTTCCTGCAGAGGGCAGAGAGACAGAGGAGCAGCAGTGGAGATGGCAAAGATATCATCAGTGTTATGCGACCCATCGGTCTGTCACATGCCATCCCCTGGCTCCAGAAATGGGCAATTTCCCAGCATCTGCTCCAGCAAAGAGGCTAAGGTCACAGATAATGCAGAGCAGTGTATCATGCCAGTACTCAGAACATTTTTCTATGGGTTTAGAATGCTTTTTCTCTTAGTACCTTTATCTAAAAACACTAGTGATCACCTTTGAAACTTGACCCCTTTCCTCTCACAATTTGAGGCTGGAGCCACAGCAGCCTTGCCAACCCATTCAAAAATTCTATTCTCCACCTCCTTTGTCAGCTTTCCCCATTCTCATAGGTTTGGTAGCAGTTCTCCAGGCTTTGGCAGGACATTTTTAAAAACTCTTGACTGTTAGGGTGGGGACAGTAAGGAAGCCAGTCTTCTGGGTCTCATACTGGGACCCTTGACTGGTTCCAAGTTAGCAATACTCTGCTTCAGATCTTTGCTGTCATAGCTGAGTCACTGGGGCCTCTGTCTTGCTATATTTCCCACTAGGCAGCCTCCTAACCCTTCTATAATTCCTCTACTTTGAACTCGGAGGTCTTCTTGAGACTCTGGTTTCATTAAAATCCTCCTGCCTCATCTCCCACCTTTGGTTCTCTAGGGTAAAAGACCTGACTGCCTGGTCTCTACTTCACCTGCTGTGGCCCCTGAAGCTGTGTACTGCTGGTCTTCTGTTATACCCTCCCAGATGTTGTCCACATGTCTTCTTTGACTTAAATTTATCAAATATATGAAAATACCATTACACACTTTACTGTTCGTTACCATACCATGTTTAAAGTTATGAACTTTAAACAATACTCGGTTCAAATGCACTGAAAGAGCCGGGCATGGTGGAGCTCCCCTGTAATCCCAGTATTTGGGAGGCTGAGACAGGAGGATTGCAGGTTTAAGGCCAGCCTCAGCAACTTAGTGAAGACCTCCGTAATTCAGTAAGATTCTATTTCAAAATAAAAAAAAGAATACATATATACATATGTATATATGCTGGGGATGTAGTTTAGTGGTAGAATACCCCTAGATTCAATCTCTAGTAACACACACACACACACACACACACACACACACACACACATATACACACTGTACTGAAATAAATATTTTGGGGCATTTGAAAGTCTAGGTTTCCATCTCATTGTGGCCTATGTGCATGCTTTTCTTTTCTTTCTGGGCCCAAACCTGACCACATTTCTCCGGCTCCCTTACAGACCTGTGTGGCCATGTCAATGGGTTCCAGCTCATGAAAGGAAGGCAAAAGTGAGGTGCACCACTCCCAGAAAAGGCCTATAGAAGCCTTCTATAGGTAAGCCGCATTTTCTTTTTTTCTGCCTATTCAGGGCCTCAGAGGAGGGCCCCCTACCACACACACATGAAAGGACTGAGTTCCTGAAAGACTTTATAGGGTAAAGTCTCTTCCTTACTACCCATCCTAGATTGTGCTCTGAACAAGAATTAATATTTTCTAAACTTAAGTCACTTTGATTTCAGGGTTTATCTGTTATACTGTATTACTGACTGTACTTTCCTCTAATTGCCTTTGTTTTAGAGGTTTCAATCCTATAATCTGAACCAATTTTTTTCTTTCTTTTTAGTGCTGGGGTTTGAACCCAGGGGCATTATGCCTCTTAGTTACACTCATATATATATATATATATATATATATATATATATATATATATATGTAAATATATATATAGTTTTTGAAATAGGGTCTCACTTCGTTGTGGCAGACCTCACTAAACTGCTGAGCCTGGCTGTGGACCTGAGGTCCTCTTGTCTCAGCCTCTCAAATACTGGGATTATATGCATAAGCCGCCACGCCAGGTTTCCAATTTGTTTATTCTTGTCTTCAGTGATAGGGGGCCCACTAATAAGTTTGTACCATTTACTTTTCCTCAATCTGTCCATTACCACTCTCATTCAAATGAAAAAAAAAAAATATTTAAATCCATTTCACTGGATCAATTTGTCTTTACTGTTTTCCATATATTGCTTCTTCCCAGATCCACAAGATTAGGCTGGGGAATACTCATTTTGGCCAGAATCTCCCTCAGCACACTGTGACCTGACAGTTTCTTGGTTGGTGACTTTGGACAGTAGATTATCCATTTCAAAGATTTTTTTTTTTTTTTTTTTTTTTTTACCTAGCGATACCTTTTTTCAGAAGTATCTTGTTCAAACCAGATGGAAATCAGTTCCCACAATTACAAAATGATGATACTAAGATGTATCCCCCTAGATCTTCATGTATGTATCAAATACTAATAGAGTTTTATTTTAAAATATCTTAAGTTTAGGAAAATATAAGCATTCCATAAGTATTATGTCCCTCTCTTCCTTGTTCATTATCTTTTTACGCTCTATTATATTCTGCATTTGGAGGCTAAGAGATAAAGATTTTTCTGCCAAGTGCTGCCTTTTGCTTCCCACAGGAACCTACAGCATTCATTCATTCATTCATTCACTCATTTATTCATTCATTCATTAAATATTCATAGGGTATTTGTCATCTGCTAGGGCTAAGGTAGACAAAGGCACAATACTGGAACTAATGAAAAAAGGTGGAAAAGCTGGCATGAGAGTGCGTGACCCTAGGGTCAGGAGAAAGCTGAAAAGGAGGACCATGGGAAAGCCTTTCACTGGATCTTATAAAAGACTACTGTTGACAGCAGGAGAGGCAGAAATCCAGGTGTGCTGGTGATTCTTGCAACTCCCTTCCTTCTGCCTTGGAATAAAAATATCAGTGAAAATTATTCTATAAATGTGCCCATTATGTTTTAGTTCTGCTAATATTGAAGTTTGTTCTTATTTCCTGAGGACACCAGTGAAGAGAGAAGGGAAGCAGTGGTATGAGTAGAAATGTGACACCAGTCTGGAATTTAACATTTTCTGTAGGCAATCTCTCCATGGGTAATTGAAAGTGGGCTCTTTGAAAAGGTAGTGATTTAATAATTTTCTTATGAATTAAAAAATAGGCAAAATCTCTTCCTTTCTTCATGAAGCAGCCATTTAAATATTTTTTTTTCAGTGCTGGAAGTATTTCTAGCTTAAATATTTCAGAACTTTTAAAATTAAAAGGTTTAGTATTTAGGGCAAATAGTTCCTGTTCTGATTCTCATCACCAGGCCTGAACCTTTCAAGTGCTGACGTTTCCTGGCACAGGGACAACCGCTGCCGTGTTTTACAGCTTTAGGGAGGGTGAGGTAATTACTAGCAGCAGATGCATTGATGTCTTTCTTTACGTTATTCACAACCTTCAGGTCGAGCATGTGCTGGTTCCAACCTGACATCTCCTCTGCCACATTCAATTGCTTTTGTTAATTTCATTGATTTAAAAAGAGCAATTCTGCTTTCTGCTTGCCTTTCAGGTAGGCAAGAGTACTGATGTGTTTACTTCTCATCCATTCCCAGTAGTTGACCACATTTGGAATAAGTGATTTCATTCGTTTTTTTGTTCTCTACTTTGAATTTTAAATATGTGTTTGGAATATACAGGCATAGATACCTGGCTGTAATTCATAGTACAACATGTATGTGTATAAAAACATACATACGCACATAGACACACTTTCACACACATTTACACATACAAAATGCAATACACACACATATATAATATATATCTATCTTCAGTATACCATACACATTTATATAGAGGCACACTAATGACTAATAATGCATATTTATGCATACATTATACATACACATTTATTTTTGCATATATGTGAACATTTTGTATATAATAATTTTTATATTCACAATAAAGTGTTAAGAGGCCATTTGGATATGGAAAAGCCATATTTAGCGGACTTTTTGGTCAGTTAGAACTACTTTTAGTCTGAGCTTAATCTACCTAATCTATATATTCATTAGGGATAATAAATATTATACTATACACATGGTGAATTTTAGAAGATTAAATAAGATAAAGGACCATGGTGGTATGCTTGTCTTTGTTGTGAGCTTGTAACATAGCTGGGGATTAAACCAAGGGCCTTTCATGCTAAGCAAACACTCTACCACTGTGCTACTTTCCCGGTCCAATTTATATTATGTTTTTCTATCATGCATAGTCCTTCTCTAGCTGCAATTGGTTCCCTGCCTATTTGAAATTTCTGGTCAGTAATGATTAACCCAGACCTTTTATTTTCATTCTTAGTGCTTGTTAGAAATCTTCCTAAACTTCTGGACTTCACTCAAATTTTCTAATTTCATTTTAAAAATTATAGAAATTTTATATGTAAATTTCTAGAGCCAATAAAAATAATAGTAGTTTTTACCATGTGAATTCTTATACTTTATAAAAGGGAAAACAAATTAGTTCCTTTAAGATTTTTTCTATAGCATCATTTTATTTATATATAGGTATACCTTTTGAAATGTGATCTCTAAACCAGGCATGATGGCACATGATTGTAATCCAAGTACCTTGGGGATTGAGACAAAAGGATCACAAGTTCGTGGCCAGTCTCAGCTACTTAGTGAGTCCCTCTGCAACTTAGTGAGAATCTGTTTCAAAAATAAAGACTAAAAAATAGGGCTGGGGGTGTAGCTTGGAGGTAGAATATCCCTGGGTTCAATCCCTAGTACCACACACACAAACACACACACACAAAAAAAAAAGGAAAAAAAAAAAGATGCGATCTCTAAGTTAAAAATTTCCTATCAATCAAATTTTAGACTACCCGTCTAAAATGTTCTATGTGAGTTAATGTGCAGAAAGTATTAACTTCTAATTCATGGAGGAAATGTATGCTTTAAAATCCACTGTAATAAACAGCACATATTTCATAATATATGTATGTAACCTATTCTTAGATGCTGTATTTATTTTGGCAATCTTAAGATAACATACACATTTTCCTGTCAAGTCTGCCTAGCCCTACTGGAAATAATGAAACCTACACATTCATCCTTTGTTCTAGAAATAAGCCCAAGGATGTAATTGCCATCTAGATAGGTAATCTGAACATAGAAATGCATAGAAATTTTCTTTTGGAATTATTGCTTAGATATATTATCACCATGGTCTGTGAGAGAGTGTCTTTAACATTAATCAAATAATTTATAAAAATATGTAAAATTACAAATGTGATATGTGCTAAGAAGGAAAGGGGGGAGTCAGAGATGTTTAAGAGGTAAAATTCAACTGGAATTTTGTTAAGTGTTAATGAAAGAAATAAGGGTACAAAGTATGATTCCTATTCTGTTTTTTTTTTTCTTTTTTGACAAACTGGATAAATAATAGGATCAGAGACAGGAAATACTGGAAGAGGATTAATTTTGAGATTAGAGGTGAATGATGCTTTGATTTTGACATGGACTTAAAGTGCCATTAAAACATTCAAGAGAAACTGTAAAGTAGGTAGTTGTTTATATTTCAGAGGTGTTCAAAGGAGAGATCAGGGAAGGTGATTTACATTTTGAAGCCACCAGTATCAAGAATATAATTGAAGCCTTGGGCATGAACAAAATTGCTAGGAATAATGGATGAGAAAATAGATTAAGACATTTTGAACATCTAAAGTATGGTTATAAGAAATTATGTAAATGGATGTATATCTGCTTATAAGTGCAATAACTACAATTACCAATGGCAAATGAAAGCAGGTATTAAACAAATTGAGAGGAATCCATGAACTGAATATTAACAATTTGATAACATAAAGATATTATCCACTTGTTAATATATGTTTACCCAACTAATGTTTTTATTAATTCATAACAAATTTGCATTCAGAGTTAATAACTTTGATGACATTAAGATTGAATGTTTTGACTTGCTAGAAACAGTCCGAACATCATTGAAAGTGGTTGATACTGATGTTTTCATAATTAGTATATTAACTATTAAACATATACTCACACACTCACATTCACACATATACATACAGTATTAAACTCAGAGATTCAGACTTTTAGAAGATTATGAGCTAGGGTATGACATTCAATGATTTTTTTTCATGATTTGTTCTTAGAGATTGCCAGTGTTAATTACGTATTATATATTATCTCAATTTAAAATCATTGAAGCTTTTATTGACCAATAAATATTTTAGGTTAGGTAGAGTTCAGGAAGTAATGAGATATTTTAGAATCTGTTTTTTTAGCTAATTTGAGGACACTTCTATATGGGCAAATAAAGTCATAGAGAAAGATGTTTTCACTAGAAGTGTCCTTTAGCCAGCCTGCCAATCTCCTAAGGAAATGAGTTAACAAGGATGATAAAAACATCATGAAAACATATCAATAAACATCTGTCACTATCTTACAAAACATGAAGTAAGTAAAAAGGTGGTTATAACTGTCATTACCAGTTATTGCCTCTTTGAACCTGTTAAATCATCATCTCTCAGAAAAGGTACTAAGTGAAAATAGCAGTTTGAGGGAAGGGTCTAGGTATAGCTGGGTAACTCCCCTGTGTTGCCAAGAAGAACCTTGTGCTGAGTATAGGATGCAATGGCAAGCTCACAAAGTGTATCCCATATGAAGAGCTCAGCTAGTACAGCCCAGTGCCTTCTGTATCTGGGGCATACAGACCTTTCTGGGAACTGCTTAGCTCTGTGTACATCAGTTGCCCTCTGGCACTCTCCATCCCTATCAGTATCTAATTTCAGACTTCATGGGGTTAGAGTTGGGGTCATCTACTGCAGTGAAGAGTGGAGTGTGTGCAGGAACACTGCCAGCATCAGCTTGAGAATGGGTCCGTAAGCCATTGGGGACAGAGCCATTGCATGGTGGATCTTGTGTATTCTCTCTCCTTCTGTTGTAAGTAGACGCTTTTGTTCTCAGTAACCTGGAATCATGCACCAGTCTCTTCCATAGGTGGCTCTTACCTGCCTTTTAACCATGGCTGGGCTCATGTTACATTCTAATTTGTGGTACACAGAAAGTCAGTTATACTTGAGGAAGTAAGCATGGCACTGTTGATAATAAAAACTATTTACTTTTGAATATTTAGTATAGTTAATTGCACGAATGACCTTAATTGTTTACCCCTCCCTGCATTAACATACATTTACAGCACTTTTTCATTTTGAATACAAGACTTATTTAAATCACTAGGATGAAGCTGAGTAAACTGTGCTCCAATTCTGAGCCTAGAGTGCCTTCTCTTTATCTCCCTTACTTCTGCCATTGCTAGAAGATGAGCATGCTCAGAATAGTTTACCAGTTGCAGGACAAGGATAAAACTCTCTTAGTGTTGAGTGAGCAGTCCAAGCTAAGGAGCCCCTGCTAGAATGCAGTCCCCAACAGATTTCCTGATGCTTGATTGAAGCCAGGCAAGAACAGCAGAACAGTATGTTCAGTTGAGTAGAGGTGTCTGAAGATTCTTTGAGTAAGAATGTAAGTGCTAACCCTTAATAAGGAGGAATGGGCTACTTCTGCAGGCTCAGAGGATTCAAAGGACTCTGATTTCATTAGTTTTGGTTGCACTGGCCAACTTAATATCCATTAATGTTCTAGATTCCATTGTTTTCAAAAAAAAATCCCTAATCTTGGCAAACAATATAACTTGTCACAGGGCCAAGCTACTCTTACAATAGAATTCCATTCAACTTTTAATTATTGATTAATCATGCTCAGCTTTTTGTTTACTTTTCACCAGAAAAATAGGGTAACAATGACCACCCAATTCCACTTTTCTTGCAATTGTTATTTCCTCTATGTCTGAAACATATGGAACCACCTTGTCATTTGCTTCTACCAAGATAGCCATTCTAGCATAGGTACTATTGCTAAGAATTTTAACAATTGTACTGCCACCTTGTGCCGATTTTCAGCCAGGCAGAAAATAATTCAACTCCAAAATTGTGTCTTGTGCTCACTCCTAACACCATCTAGTTCAGGTTGGGCTTTCCAAGAAGTAAATTTTGAGCTAGAGATTATTGTGAAGGAGATTTACTAGGACATGCTCTTGCTACCACAGGAATGCAAGGGATAGAAAAGAGACAGGATTGAACTGAGCTTGAACTGAGATGCAGTCTCAAGGGAGGCTTCACCCAGTATACTGGGAGTTTTGAGCTGCAGTGACCCTTAGAAGTTGTTCTGAGTTGTCCTTCCATTGATCACAAATTGCACATAGTCTGCTCTAGAGAGGAAGCTCTTGTTAGCTAAAAGGGACCCTGGTACAGGACTGACAGCTAAGGGTTTTTTGTACTTAGCCCTCCCAGCCTTTGTGGAGGTAAAGCCTTCATTCTTGAAGAAGAATCATAGCTGTGCATCATTTTATCCAAAATCACACAATTCTCAAACACTTTTCTACCTGTTTTATTCTGCAGTCTTCCAATTTAAGAACACTGTGACTACACATTTTTCAAGTTTCCTGAAGTCATATGCAGCACTGTAATTGGTTATTTTATTTTTTGAATGCGTCTTTAAAGTTGGGGAACCCTATATGGATGATGACATAATTTGCCCATTTTTTTTCTTGTTTACTCTGTCTGTGTGTACCAGTGGCTCTATAAATATCTGTGGGATGACCATAGACTGGATGATGTCAATGTTTGTTTGTCAGACTTTTGGTCCATTTTCCATTGATTTTACTTCTACAAAGAATACTATATAAGTTGGACATAGTAGTGCATGCCTGTAATCCCATTACTTGGGAGGCTGAGGTAGAAATAGTGCAGATTCACAGCCAGTCTCAGTAACTTATCAAGGTCCTCAGTAATGTAGTGACACCCTGTTTCAATATAAAAATGAAATGGGGCTGGGATGTAGCTCAGAGGCTGAATACCGCTGGGTTTAATCCCTGGTACCACAAAAACAAAACAAAACAAAAGATACCATATTAAAGGAAAATGACCATCCTGTGGTTATTCTACTGTTATTTTCTTTCTACTACTTCATTTGCATACAAATATGGGTAGCTTTTTAAATTTCTCATGCTATTTTAAGGGAAAAATGTTCACTGCAAATGGACATCATTAGGTGGCTTAAATTAGCCTTTCAGAAGGACTTATTTGTGTTGAGGTTAAATTACTTTTAGATTATATTTATCCAAAAATATTCTTTGTCTTCTATTAATTTCCAGGGGACTGGGGATCAGCACTCTTTAGCAATTCTCAAGGCTTTTATTTTTTAATCTGATTGTCATAGCTATAGCATATTTCTAGTCTCCATATAAATTCAGTTTTTGAAAGTGAGATTAATATTATTGTTAATATTTGTAGATTTCAAAAATTTTACTTAGATTCGGAAGTCACCTTTGTTTTTCAGTAGCATTTCCAGAGAGAGAGAGAGAGAGAGAGAGAGAGAGATTGTGCTTCTCTTCTCCTTCAGCATCTGTGATTATCTTTTTAAAGTTCATTTTATTCTCTTGGATAGAAACCAGTAGTCAGTAACTATCAAAGCACAGCAGGGAAAGTATTCTTTTCCTGTCTTTCAGTTCTTTGAAAAATTAATGTGCCTTTAGAAATTACTCTAGAGATGTTTATAGAAAATTGTTAGTTTGAGGGACAATGTGCCAGATACACAATGGTTGCACATTTGGGAATGGGTAGCAGGTTTGTATCCTTCTATTTTACTGCATTGTGGTACGAGCATTGTCCCAATCCAGAGAACTTGTTGCCCAAAGCCCCAAATCTGTTGCTGGGATTGATTGTGTGTGAGGTGCAAAAGATAATTCAGCACAATATTCTGGGAGATAGAACACTTTTTATGAGATTCATTGGAAGGTCAAGTCTGAATAAATACTGCAAAACCCCTTCACTGACAAACTGCCATCACAGTCTCCTCTGGTGTAGTATATGGTCTACCATGAGCTGTCTTCATTCCTTTGTAAGGAAATTTTGTTCCTAGACATATTAATTTTGGGGGATGTATTAGGGATCAAAGCCAGGGAATTCTAACTCAAAGCTACAACCCCAGATCTTTTTTTGTTTTGAAACATGGTCTCACTAATTTGCCTAAGCTGGTTTTGACCCTATGATCCACCTCTCTCAGCCTCCCAAGTACTGAGATTGCAGGCATGTGTCACCATACCCAGCTTTGGAGATGTTAATTTTTATGGCATAAGTCTATATATTATATAATTCCATAACCTAAACCTCAAATGAAAAATTATTAGGAAGTTGTTTAATAATTTAATAGCATTTATTTAAAAATTGAAGATTAAATATGGTTACTACCTGTGCCTCTTATGGGTTGAAATGGCCTCCTAAAATTCACATGTTGAATAGTGCATATACAGTGCCTATTGTATTGTGAACTTCAAAATTTAGGAGGGAATTTCATGTTTTTTAACAACAACAACAAAAAAATACCTCAGACATAACAAGAAAATTTTGGGAGGTGTTGAATATATCTATTACTATGATTGTGGTGATGAAGTAGTAAGTTTTCACATATATTCCAACTCATCCAATATATACATTGTATATAACTATAACTTAAAAAGGTTTCTAAAATGTTTCAGCAAAAGAAAAAAGTCAAATTCTGGGGTAGTATGGTTTAGGACTTTATATGAAGTCCTAAACCATACTACCCCAGAATGTGACTTTATTTGGATTTTTTTTTTTTTTTTTTTTTTTTTTTTTTTTTTTTTTTTTTTTTTTTTTTTTTTTTTTTTTTTTTTTTTTTTTGGTACTAGGGATTGAACACAGGGGCATTCTGTCTCTGAGCTGCATCCTCAGCCCCATTTTCTTTTTTTTTTTTTTTAAACCAGTTCTTGGTAAGTTCCTGATTTGTGACTCTCCTGTCTCAGTCTTCCAAGCACTAGGATTATAGGTGTGTCCCACTACACCAATTGAAACAGGGTCTTTTGATTAAGACAAAATGAGATTATCAGGCATGGCTGTATCTGCCTGTGAATCTATCACTTGGGAGGCTGACACAGGAGGGAGGCAGGTTCAAAGCCAGTCTCAGCTACTTAGTGAAGCCATCAGCAACTTAACAAGACCCTGTTTCAAGACAAAAAAAGGACTGGACGTTATAGCTCAGTGGTAAAACGCCCCTAGGTTCAATCCTCAACACACACACACACACACACACACACACACACACACACACACACTAGTATGAGGTCATCATGTTTGATACCAGTATGTTTGCTCTTATAAGAAGAAAATTGGACACAGGTACAGAGGGAAGATAATGTGAAGACGCAGGGAGAAGGTTTCATCTTCAAGTCAAGGACAGAGGTCTCCGAAGAAACCAATCCAGTCAATACCTTGATCTTGGGCTTCCAGAATTGTGCAAAAAGGAATCTTGTTTCAGTCACTCATTCTGTGGTACTTTGTTATGGCATCCTTAAAATAATATACTGCCTACAAGAGTAAGAAAACTCACTGATTTAAAAAAAAAAACGTATGCTTTGCTATATTCTAGTTCCTAAAGCTGGAAGATTTTGTCATAACTGAAGTAAATCTACTACTAATGAAAATTGTATAGCCGGGAGTGGTGGCACACACTTGTAATCCCAGTACTTGGGAAGCTGAGACAGGAGTATCCGGGTTCGCAGCCAGCCTCAGCTACTTAGTGAGGCCCTCCACAATTTAGTGAGACCCTGTTTCAAAATAAAGAATAAAAAATAGAACTGGGAGGGTAGCTCAGCTCAGAGGTAGAATACCCCTGGGCTCAATTGCCAGTACCACACACAAAAAAAATTGTATTTGATTATCTAGGAATATTTGAATTTTTATATATTCTTATATGTCATCCAAGAAAGGTGACATGGCCAACCATCATAATACAATGCCATTTCTGATTTAGAAGATTTCAAAAAAA